>VUQH01030796.1:4048-15124 GCA_015106775.1 Etroplus canarensis | reverse complement strand
CGATGTTCCTGGCCTTGCTTCCCCTCCACCTGGTTTCTTGCACACACAATATATCTACCTTCCTTCTCTCCATCATATCAGCCAGCTCTCTCCCTTTACTAGTCATAGTCCCTACATTTAAAGTCCCTACTCTCACCTCCACCCTCCTACCTTTCCTTCTCTCTCTCTGCCTCCTAACACGCTTTCCCCCTCTCCCCCTCCTTGGTCTTCGGCCAACAGTAGCATAGTTTCCACCGGCACCCTGTTGGCTAATGGCACTGGAGGCAGTCGTTGTTAACCCAGGCCGCAACCGATCCGGTATGGAAGTCGTGTTATGAATCCGCATATTTGATTTGGCAACGTTTTTACGCCGGATGCCCTTCCTGATGCAACCCTCACCATTTACCCAGGCTTGGGACTGGCACTAGGACTACACTGGCTTGTGGGCCTAAAGAGCTTTATTCAAGCATGGTACTCTAATAGGATGCCACAGTTGCAACAAGTCAATTCCTGACCTTTTTTCTTTCCTAGGTACTCCACAATCACCTGTAAATTGAATTATTGCACAATGAAAGTGTTTAGGAACCACTGCAAATCAGCCGCAAAGTGGCAGCCCACGTGAAGTTACAAAGTGGGATTGTGGAGTGCTGAGGCGCATAGTGCTTAGACGTTTCCAATGCTATGCTGAATTAATAACTGCAGAGTTCCAAACATCCACTGCATTAACATCAGCACAAAAACTGTGCACATCAAGCTTCATGGCATGGGTTTTCCATGTCCAAGCAGCTGCATGATAGCCTTACATCACCAAGCACAATGTCGAGGGCTGGATGGATTGGCGTAAAGCACATCGTCACTGAACTCTGGAGCAGTGGTAACGTTTTCTGTTGAGTGTTAAGTTACATTTATATATGTGGCAGTCTGATGAACAAGTCTGGGTTTGGCAAATGCCAAGAGAACATTACCTGTCTGACTGCATTATACAAACTGTAAAGTTTGGTGGAGAAGGGATATTGCTATGGGGTTGTTTTTCCAGGGTTGGCCTGGATCCCTTAGCTCTAGTGAAGGGAAGTCTTGATGCTTCAGCTTACCAAGACATTTTGGACAATTCTAAGTTTCCAACTTTGTGGGAACAGTTTGGGAAAGGCCCTTTGCCGTTACATCATGACTGTGCCCTAGTGCACAAAGCAAGGTCTGTAAAGGGATGGTTGTGTGAGTTTGGTGAGGAAGAACTAGGCTGGCCTGTATCAACCCCATTCAACAACTTTGCAATGAACTAGAACCGAAATTGTGCGCCAGGCCCTCTCATCCAACATCAGTGTCTGGCCTTGCAAATGCACTTCTGGATGAAAGGGCAAAAGTTTCCATGGGCACAGTCCAAAGTCTTATAGAAAGCCTTCCCAGAAGAGTGGAAACTGTTAGGGCTACAAAAGGGGGACCAACTCCATATAATTGTTTATAGATTTAGAATGGGATGTAATAAAAGATCTTGTAGGTATAATGTGCACATGGCTTAATACTTTTCCCCTATACAGTATAATATATTTCCATTATTTTCTAGATCAAGCTCAGGAATATGCTTACGTCCATGGACACTTTCCAAGAAAAATTAGCCATTTTTGACTTTAGTTACCTGGTGATTAAATGTAACATTAATTATAAGCTTTGTTTTTATGGTTACCAGCAGGTTTTATCAAAATCTGTGAAATATTGCCAAAAATCAAGTTTAAGGTATGAGTAGTCATATTGGTTATAGATGTTAGGAGATGTCTGAACTTACCATCTAATGGTGATCTTCCTGAATTTTTATTCTCCTCTGCAAGCATCACTTCCTCTGTAATACAATAAAATTGGAGGTTACACAGTTACAGACATATTTGTTTTCATCAAGGCACAATTTAAACCCACAGACATGGAAATGTACATTGCAGGGTTATACTTTTCAGTATGTCTGCAAACAGTTGCAGGAACTTGGGCCAAATTGATGTAAATGCTGCTTTTAGAGGCCAGTGTGACCTTCTTAAAGACAGAGCTCTTTTCCTCTCACACATTCTCACAATATCTCTAGCTCTTCTCCCCTTCTTCCCACATTCTCCCACATCCATGCACACATGACTATGCACAGCAACTCTCTCTCACACACACGCATGTAAACACACAAATGCACGTGTGCATATATACGCGCACACAAATTTAAGTCAGTGAGTCAGTATCACCTTTTTCTCACCCTCTGCTTGCGTGGGAGAGTAGCAATGTAGATTGCCATTACAGGACTGTGTGATTGTTGCAACTCAACTCAGCTACTCTGCTGTGGATCCAAAACTCTGAAGGTGTTTGTAGCAAACCAATTACTTTTCAGAACCAAACAGAAATGTAATGAAATCATTGTGTCAGTTTACACAGTGTGATTGCATTTCATTTTCCATCACAAAATTAAAAATGAAATCCCAAGCAATAGTTCAAGATTTTGTTAGACTGATGTATTTATCACATCTGTGATAAATACAAAGCAATCGTGAAACAACATTTATCCTAGCCTACTATCGACTGGAAATAGGGGGAACAGGTTGTATATGAGAGGTATATGCTGCACTATTTCTGCCCACTGACTCCTGGCTATAACTTTGTTCTAACATATTTACAACATAACCTTGAAAGATGGGAAAATGCTGAGATAAATCTGCAAAAAATTGCATGAAGGAGGTTTATTCCATGGGTACATTCCAAGGTGACAATACCAAAATTCATTGGGCTCAAATTGTAAAAGAGTGGTTCAGGGAGCATGTGACATCATTTTCCCACATTGATTGGCCACCACAGAGTTCAGTCCAGAACCCTATTGAGAATCTTTGGAATGTGCTGGAGGAGATTTTACACAACAGTGACTCATCCATCATCAATACAAGATCATCTTCTTTCAGCTGCTCCCAGTAAGGCATACCACAGTGGATCATCTGCCTCCATCTCACACTATCTCTTGCATCGTTTCTGTCACACACAACCCTCTGCATGTCCTCCTTCATTACATCCATGAACCTTCTCTGCAGGCTTCCTCTTTTCCTCCTGACGGACAGCTCTATCTTCAACATCCTTTGACCAATATAGCTACCATTGCACCTCTGCACATGTCCAAACCATCGCAACCTTGCCTGTCTCAAACCCGCACTGCATGAGCTGTCCCTCTGATGTACTCATTTCTAATCCTGCCCATTCTGGTCACTCCCAGGAAAAATCTCAACATCTTCAGCCCTGGCACTTCTACCTTTGCCTCCTGTCTTTTTGTTAGTGCCACTATCTCCAAACCATACATAGCAGGTCTGAAAAATGAATGCAACTCTGGATGGAAATAAATGTTGTGAAATTGCATAAGCTTACTGAAATGATTCCAAAGTGAATGCATGCCATCCTAAAAGCTAAAGGCAATCTAATGAAATATAAGTGTGTGATTTTTTTGTTTTTTTAGCCGGGCAGTGTATATTTTTAACATCTACGTGTCTGAACAAACTCTTTGATGGTGATGGCAGAATAACACAAAAAAGCAATATTGCTAGAGGATTTAGGCATGTAGTGCCTACCAGTGGTAAGGGAAACTCTCCCACAACCAGAAGCTCACAAGTTCATTCAGCATTATTCTTTGGTCTATCAACAGCTTGTGCCTCACCAACAAACACCCATAAGTAGGTCACTGACACCTGTCTACTCACTAACTAATGCAAGATATAAAGTTGCTCTGCTGCTCAGTACCTGCCCTGTCTATCCAGGCTCGATAACCGTTCAGTTCTCTTTCCACCTGCTGCTGGCGACGCAGTTTCATGAAGGCCCTCCTGTTCTCCACCCTCTCCCTCTCTTTAGCAAATTCTCTGAAGAGAAAACATAAAAAACAACTGTCTTAACCCATAATACAGACGATAAGATGGAAGATACGAAAAGCCTATATAATACAAAGAGGCATACTCACCCAGACAGGACTCCCAGCACTAGATTCAAGACAAAGAACGAGCCAATAATGATGAGAGGAATAAAGTACATCCAGTTCCATGTTGTACCCAAGGCATCATTGGTCTGAAATCCATAATATTGTGTAATTAAATATTCAGCATCACTGTGATGCATAATGGTTCATTTTTTTGACTGAATGCTTCAGCTCACATTATAAAGAACTGCCGTCCATCCCTCCATGGTGATACACTGGAAGACCGTAAGAACAGCAAACAGGATGTTGTCAAACTGTGTGATGCCGTCATTGGGCCCGATCCAGGTATCATTGCAGACATACTTTTCTGGACATTTCCTCACGCCGCATGCAAATGCCAGCTCTGATGAATCAACAGTCTCATTGTCTACAAAAATAAAATGGTAGTGATATTATTGAATCACATACATAATGTCCACACTGACAGATATTCCTAGTCTACTGCAACTTTCCTGTGACTGCTATTCATTTTTCTTATCATCTGGTATTTGAAATTGTAAGTGAAAGTGCAGAAAACAATCTAGAAGTGGAGGACATGCTAATAGAGTATAACAGCAAAAAAAAGGACCAAATGAGGACTAATATAACCACTGAATTGGAAAAAGATATTTTCAGCTTAAATTTGGACTCTTTCACAAAATATACTATTTGGGTTATGACCAGTGCCACATTTCCACTGAAAAAGTCTAGCAGCATTGCTAAAAAACTGGCACCACAAAAATTGCTGGGCCAAACATTGGAACCACTGACATCATTAGCTATGAGAGGGTATATTGCAAGAAATTCACAGATGAATGACGATGCAAAGCATCGATTCTGTCTGCAATGATTTTCTTCCCGTGGAAATTATCCCAAATTCTGCTAACACCATAACATTTGGCTATAGAACTAGTGGTGTCTAGCAGGTGATAGCTATTAAAGAAGTAGTTCAAGATCATTTTGGGAAATAGTAATTTTTGCTTTCTTGTGGAAGTTAGAAAAGTCCATATTGGTCGACTGAAGCTGAAGGCAGAGCCAGAAGAAGGTTATCTTAGTTTAGCATAAATCCAGGAAATAGTCCAGTCTTACAAAAATCTGCCTACAAACACCACTGAAGCTCACTGATAACATGTCACTCTATACACTCATCTGCCACTTTATGAGGTATACCTGTTCAACTGCTGGTTAACACAAATATCAGCCATTCACATGGCAGCAACTCACTGTATTTAGGCTTGTAAAGATAGTCAAGATGACCTGCTGAAGTTCAAACTGAGCATCAGAATGGGTAAAAAGAAGGTTGTAAGTGACTTTGAACATAGCATGGTTGTTTTTGCCAGATGGGCTGGTCTGAGCACTTCAGAAACTGCAGATCTAAAGGGATTTTCCCACACAAGCATCTCTAGGGTTAATGGAGAGTTGTCCAAAAAAGAGAAAATATCCAGTGAGTGGCAGTTCTCTGGGCGAAAATAACATGTTGCTGCCAGAGGAGAATGGCCAGAGTGCTTTGAGCTGATAGGAAGGCAGCAGTAACTCAAATAACCACTTTCTACAGCCAAGATATGCAAAGAGCATCTCTGAATGCACAATACATTGAACCTTGAACCACATGGCCAACAGCAGCAGAAGACTGCACTATAACCACACCTATAAGCTAAGAATAGGAAAATTAAGCTACAGTTTGCATGATCTCACCAGAATTGGACAATGTTTCCACTGAAATATTTGGGTGGTAGAATCAGAATTTGGTTCAAACACCATAAAAACATGTATGTATCCTGCATTGTAGTAACAGTTCAGACTGTTGATGGTGGTGCTGCAATGATGCAGGGGATATTTTTTTGGCACACATTAAGGCCACTTTGTACCAGTTGAGCATCATTTGAAGACCCCAGCCTACCTGAGTATTTTTGCTGACCATGTCAGTCCCTTTATGACCACAGTGTACCCATTTTCTAATGACTCCTTCCACCATGATAACACACCATGTCACAAAGTTTAAATCATCTGAAACTGGTTTCTTGAACATGGCAATTTACTACTGAAATGGCACCCACAGACACAAGTTCTCAATCCAATCGAGCCTCTTTGGGATGTGGTGGAACAGGAGATTCACATCATGGATATGCAGCCAACAAATCTGTGGTAAGTGCATGGCAATATAGACCAAAATCTCTGTGGAATGTCCCCAGCACATTGTTAAATCTATGTCACGAACAGTTAAGGCAGTTCTGAAGGCAAAGGTGATCCAACTCGGTACCAGCTATTTGCGTGGCCAGTGAGTGCATCTTGCTTGTTTTAAATCACATTTTATCCTTCTCACACTCTGCATTTGTACATACTGAACAGTCTCAGTGGCTCAGTGTTACAGCTAGGTACTCTACGGCTGTGAGAGACACTGTATGACTTTTATTTTTGTTCAACAACAAAGAAACAATCACTGAACTGCACAATTTACATTCTGTTGTCCTCCTCTGAAAATGAATTTTGCTTTTCGTTATCTCATAATAATGCTTGACCTTCACTGTGCAATATTTAGAAGGAGAAAGTTTTATGGACATTCATCTGTTGGAGGAGAAAGAATTTCTTTGCTTAGTATAAGAAATGTGCATACAAGCAGGATTTAGTGAACTCACAAACCTCGTGATGCACATTTTTATTTTCTAAATTTGCCAGGAGAGAAGGTGTAAATGTATATTTTGGAACTCTTGGTAGAGAGTAGTTTTGTGTGTCTGAAAACATTTCTTTAAGCTTTAAATTTTGTGGGAACAATGGACCAATTTATTTTTCCCACTCTAAATCCTGTGATAACTAACATATTCATATTTTATATCTTAATCTATCTCTGGGCTGTGTTGGGTGATGACAGTAAATGCTATGGTGTGGCGTGTGATTACAGAGTAGGTGTTGACTAATTAAGCAGCAGCTAAATCAGCCAGCAACAACTCTAATAATACCTCTGAGCTTGCTGCTACTGTAATCTATGAAGGCCTCAGTTTCTCAAACAAAGATGTTCACACCCGCTGTTAGAGAACAATGAGTAAATCACACATTTAGTATACCTGGCGAATCAGTCAGAGTAAGTTATAAATCATCCAAAACAAACCCTAGAAATACTTTTCTAAATTCAGTGGTAATACAATAGAAGTAGGTGTACTTTAGGAGATTATGAGGTGCTCAAGCCTCGATCCATCCTTGTACAATCAAACTGACTGATAATATAATACATTCAAGGTGTTGTAATTTACCTGTAATTCAAATTATCTACATGTAGACTGATCATTTTATTTCTGGCAGACTGATACCAAATCACAACATTTTTCTCTCCCTACAAACTTAAAACAGACATCTTTGGATTTCATCCTATCAGCAATATCATAAAAACTGCAAGGGGCCAGAAAAGGAAGGACATCACTACGTCCGTGAAAAAGCATTTTAATATGAGTTTTTGTGTGTGTGTGTCTGTGAGTGTGTGTGTGTCTGTGAGTGTGTGTGTGTGTAACACTTAATACTGTGACTGAACCAAAGCTTTTTCCTGTTTATAGCATTTTTCTTTTAAGGACTCTGAGATGAAACTGTCAGTGGGTCTGTATGTACAGATCTTACCAAGAATGTCGTCTGATGGCAGGCAGGTGTGGTGAAGCTTCCCACTGTAAAACTCCAGACCGATAATGGCAAACATGAGGATGGCAAAGAACAAAAGGAGGCCAATCTGGAGCAGGGGGATCATGGCCTTCATGATGGATTTCAGCACAATCTGGAGGCCTGAAAGTATCAATAAAGATAGGGATATCATCTTTAGGGATAACTGCAAAATAAAACAAAAATAACATAAATGTCAAACTTCCCAGATACATTGTGCAAAAAATAAAATAAAAAATTAACAAAAAGCCATTCCATTTTTCCTTTTTCTATCATTTCTGCTAGATCAATAAGACTTGTTACCAGCCTAACTGGAAACAGCATCACATTAAATAGTAGTAGAATGGTAATTGTGTGTGTTTTTATATCATTCAAGGACTGCAGTTATATCAGTAATGGGCATTTGCATTTTAGCAAAACGCAGTTTAAAGTGGGCTTCACACAGGATTCAAACCCTGCTTTCCCAGTTGAAGTTTATCTGCATTTCCCATGTAACACTGAAACTTACTTTTTGTATAAATTTTTGTTTATTTTTAACACTATAATACTCACTTGATCTGGTCTGAAAACACTTCTTTTTAGCTTGTCAGAGGTTAGAGATTCTATAGCCTGAAAACAGCCCAGAAAGGGTGCATGAGTTGTCACCTTTTAGTTTGCTTGATTTACAAAAGTTTGAAGGTTACTTTTTTGTCCAACAATGCTAAAAACATGTTGCCAGCTTTAAAAGATTATTAAGTATTAGTACCTACTAACTTTTTGTTTATGAAAGCATTATCAAAATAAATGAAACCACCTGTAGTTTAAATGTATATACTGTATGACGTGCTGGACAGGCACAAGAGCATGTCCAGTAACAGACTCATCCCACCTCAAAGCACCACTGAATGCCACAAGAAATCATTCCTTCCCATGGCCATCAAACTTTACAATTCCTCCCCCTGGCATCTGGACTATTTTCCTATTGCCATATTGCGTATATACTATAAATGGTACTGCTTAACTTTGGACTACCTGTGCTACATAGTGGACTTTCTTACATGTAGGGTTTATATATTTTTTTAAATCTCATTTCTATCTTTATTTTCCATCTTTTATATTTATATTTATATAAATTTGATGGAGTGTCTGTAATGCAAGCAATTTACCCCTCTGGGATTAATAAAGAATTCTGATTCTAATTCTAGGGGCACACTGGCTTGCAACCCCCAAGGCTGGGCTTGCATCTCCTACTGGTTGTGAAACAGGGACCTTTTGCATGTGAAGTGAATATCTAAATAACTACATTATGAAGGGCAGTAGCAATAATAATAGCAATTACAATTAGTAATCTAAATCAGCAAAGCAAAACAGAACTGTAAATGTCAATAGAGTGTTAAAATTAATGAGCAGATCACTCTCTGCCAGACAGGTGTATTATAATGAGTTATTGTATGAAGTACAAAGATTTCTTTCATCTGACCTCCTACCAGCAGAGATGAATTAGTCTGTAAGCAAAGTACCACTACCTTTCCAGTAACAATAAACCAAGGAATGTCATTAATGGAAAAATCATTAATACACAAGCCCAAACTAGCTGTCATGGTGGTGCAGTGGTTATCACTGTCGCCTCTCAGCAAGAAGTTTTCAAGTTCAAACCCAACTGGGGCTTTTCTGTGTGGCTTTTACATGTTCTCCCTGTTCTTGTGTGGGTTTTCTCCAAGTCTTCTTGCTTCCCCCCACAGTTCAAAGACATGCATGTTAGATTCATTGGTAATTCTAAATTGGCCAGGGATGAGAGGTAGATAGAGTGCTTAAAGTACTGTATGGCTGTGTGACTTGTAGTCTAAAGCACTTTGAGTGGTCAGTAAGCCTGGAAAAGCATCATATGAAGGCAAGTATAAAACACTGCAAGACTTTCTACAAAAAAAATAGATTAATAATAATGTATGTCTGCATTGTTCTAATATGTGTATTTGTACAATGCAGAGTAGTTTATAGATGGGCTGAATAGGCAGCACCATCAGTGTCTATGAGGAATATTTACTAATGGTTTCAGTTTCCTGGAGCAAAAAACTAACAGTAGGCTAAACAATTAAATGCTAAACTGATCTAGTTTTTTTTAGTTGGGGCTCCATCCACAACTGTACATCATGCAGACGGCCATCTGTTGTAGGTAAGACAGTGACTACAGATAAGTATTTCATACCATTCCACTTAAAAAAAAAACAAAAAACAGTAAAGTAAAGCAACACCATACAATTACATGTTAATTTCCAAGTTAAAAAGGCCTCAAAATAAGTTAGATTCTGATGGACAGTTTTGCACATAAAATGCTTCTTTCTTATTCTGAAGTATGAAGAACTGATTTTTCCAAAAGATTATGAAATGCTTTAAAATGAACATATTCTGAAACAATAATCCTTGTTAACGTTTGTTTGAACTTGCAGTGTATGGTTAGAGGTCAGTGACTGACTCACTGGGGATCCCAGAGACGAGTTTGAGAGGCCTCAGCACTCGCACGGCCCTCAGGGTCCGAAGGTCAACTGGGATGTTCATGTGGGCACCAGCGGTAGCCAGGATCCTGAGGAACACACACATTATATATACACAATATATAGACGGAAAGAGATTCTGGATGGTGGAAATGATACCTTGACATTACACTGCTAAATTTCTTCTGACATTTTTTTTCCAAAGATTAATAGCCATTATTTGTGGTGGCCTAAAAAGGAGAAAGACATTTGGGTTAATTTACAGACTATGCAACAGGGACATGTAAAACACCCATTAGCAGCTAAATATGGTACAAACTTCTTTCCTTTCTTGAAATTAATGGTTTCTGCTGTGATGTCTGAAAAATGGAAAGCAAAAATAGATTAAAAGGCACAAATGGATGCAATTGAAGGACAGTTTTGGAAATGAGTGATTCATTTTAAAGGAAAAAAATGGAAATAAATGGATATGCTGTCATCCACACAACTGTAAGTCCAGTAAGTGGTACAGTATATCCATTTGGTGTAGCAGTATTGCATGGCAGGAGACAAAGAATGCACAGCCACATACACCTGGCAGGCATTTCTACTCACATCTACCCACACACACATTGATGTCCCTCCACCTACACACAAACACTGAAAAACAGCATCAGGAGAAGGCGACCGGCAATCTCTTTCCAACATACATCAGAAAGCACATCTGCATGTTTCTTACTGGAATGGAAAAAGCAGATTTTGGTTATTTTTAATCGTAAGACAGATAATGATGCAGCCAAATTACAAAACTGCTGCAATGATAGTGGTGTAAAAACTCACCAAGACACATTTTTATGTCCATTTGAACATTATTGCTTTTACTGAAGAGATAGTCAGTATCTTCAGTTAATTTATGAATATTTTAATAGGACTGTGAAAATAATCTTAATTACGTTTCCATATTTGACCAGATTTCTCTTTGTTTCACATGCACAGAAGACACAAATATACAAACTTATAAAATCTTTGGACAATGTTGAGAAGTGTGGGGGA
>VUQH01030789.1:0-19166 GCA_015106775.1 Etroplus canarensis | reverse complement strand
CAAATCATTTCAGAAAAATCTCGCACTTTCATTTGTCATAATATTCATATATGGTTCCCAGAGTTTTTCAAAGTCTTTTCGTTTGCCCTTGGCTACAAGCCAGCATAGTGCAATTGCTCTCCTGGCTTGTAGAAGTCCAAAACTGCATACTGTTTCTGTGTTTGTAGAAAGTTCTTTAAGTATATTCCAAGCACACATAGTTTAGCATTTAAAGGGACTTTGGTATTAAACATTTCCGACAGACATTGTATAACATCCTTCTAGAAGTTTTGGATCTTTGCACATTCCCACAAGCAATGGAACAAAGTTCCTTTCTCAGTCAAACACTTGGTACATACATCAGGAATATTAGCAGACATATGATGGAGCTTGGCAGGTGTTATATACATTCTCATCAACCACTTATATTGAAGTAATTGAAATCTTGTGTTCGTTTTTGTGCTTTTAAACAAGCATCCCTCCAATCCAACTCATCAATATTTTCCTGTATCCCTTCTCCAGGCATCTAACTTATCTAGTGTTGATTCTGTGCTATGTGCTACTAACATATTGTAGTATTTAGATAGTTGGCCCTTCCCTTCTAAGGGTTAGGGTTACACATTGGGCACTAGGCAGTTTTAAGAATATCACTAAAAAGCTGTTGAGGGTGCCACAAAGGAAGTTATCAGATATATTTTATGTGCACATAAATAACAGAATTCCACCACCGAGCTAACACTGAAACAATATTTTTCCACATAAGACTTTTTAAGGCAAAGGAAAGTAATATATTCACTGACAAATGTTTGGGACAGGAACTGCACTGTCCCCTGACATGTTCTTTTAAAAAGATGAGACCAGCAACACCTTATATTTTTATACCATTAACAAAGCTCAAGAAGACTAAACCCAATATTGTGCAAAGCCCTTTCCAGACACGGGGTCGCAACATCGCTGGCTTTGCCAAGTGACATCCCCTGCTGGCTGTTGTCATGTAGGCACAATCGGTGTGATTTTCTCACTTAAAACATTTTGTCATGGAGCTGTGCCATGTTGACAGGCTATTTCTGCTGGTTTTTTCAGCAATAAATCTCCATGCTCAACTTACAATGTTGTGCAAAAGTCTTGAGCCACCCCTCATTTATTAATATTTTGCCAGAAAAATTGTAAATAAGTGTCACAATTTATGGAAATATGTGCAAACAAATGGAACTACCGTAAATAAAGCAAAAACAGTTTGTACATTTCTAACGAGCTTTAAAATCAATGTTTGATTTGACCGCCTTTATTCTTTAACACAGCCTGAACTCTGAGGCTTTCTTGTAATTTCTTTAAGTGGTCTTCAGGAATATTTTTTTCCAGGCTTCTTGAAGGACATTCCAACACACTCCTTTGGATGTTGGCTGCTTTTGTTCTGTTCTCTGCCAAGATCTCACAGTTGGTTGCTTTGTGAATTGTTGAGGAACGGTGGACCCAAATGCAGGGCTGACGAAGCAGACAAGATAAAACCAAAGCATTTACGGGCTGATTAAACCTTTTACAAACAAAACACACAACATAGGAAACTTGAAACATACAAGGATTCTGAACATGGGACACAGCTAGAGAGGAAGAAACAACATGACAATGAAGAAAAGAATGACAAGACTATATATACACAGTAATTGCTAACAAGACACAGGAAGGTGAGGAACACTGGTGGCCACAATTTTAACAAAAGGGATAAGAACACAGAAGGATGACACTGAGGAGACTAATAAAAGTCAGAACACAAACAGATATAAGAACCAAAATACCACTAAAACAGAAGCTCAAAAATGCCAACTAATGGATTAACAATAAACAATGTTAAAAATAAATACTGAAATCATTATCAAAATCATACAAATCTATAACAAAATTCTAGGACCATAATGCAAGATGATCCCACACTGCTTCAGTAATTTTAAGGTCCAGGCTCTGGGGGGACCAGTCTCTGACTAATAGTGTTCCTCTGTGTGTTTTTCTAGGTAAGCTTTTATTAGCAGTGCAGTTGGGAACATTATCATACTAAAAGATGAAAATTTTGCCAGACACTTTCCAGGTGGCTCAAAATCTGAAGGTACTTTTCGTGTTCATAAGTCCATCCATTTTGACAGGATCCCCAATACCACTGGCTGAAATGCAACCCAAAACCATGACAGAGCCACCACCATGTCTTACAGATGGCTGTAGACATTGTTATACCTCTGTCCTGACCACCTCCATGCATATTGATGTCAATTTCAACCAAAAATTTCAAATTTGAATTCCTCTCTCCATAAGACCCGTTCCCACTGATTTTCACTGAATTGTGTTATTTGGCATACCTCTGCCTTTTCTCTTCATTTCCTTCTTGATAGCCACTGAGACCATTTCTCATGAGGTTTCAGCAAACACAGTAGATGATCAACTGAAGGGCTAGATGCATTTCTCACGTTATGTGTCAAGTCTTTGCTGGATTTCTTCCCATTTCTTAAGGACATGACATTTCAGATACTGTCCTTTTGCTGTAGGTAGCTTTTTGGCCTGCCACTTTTTCTTTTGTCCTCCACTTGTCAAGTTTCCCCAATTATTTATGACCACACTAAAAAGACATACAGGTGGAAAAACTTTCAATCTCACAGTTGCCACTCAACCCATTGGTAGTTTTAAGAGCATTTGTTAACAAGAAGAAAAATCTGTAATATCAATACATTCATCCTTTAAAATACAAGATTAGTGGACAGATACTGTAGTTGACCCAAAAAGGAAAGCAGGACAGACAACTTAACATTATGATCAACATTAACAGCTATGCCAAAGGACACATAAGCACATAATCTATCCTGATGTGTTTGTCTGGAACAGCGCAAGATGGGAACTTCTCTTTCAATGGCTTGTGTTTGATAACCATTATCACTGCATGTCTATCTGCACAGTTACAAAGATACACTGACACAAATAGTAGTTCCCAACTCATACAAATGTTTTGACTGTTGATGTACAGTATCTTGGCAGACATCCTGTCAGCCCATTAATGAGAATGGCATAGCGCATCTCTCTCTCGATTTTTTTTGACACAAACAGCAAGCCTGATTCTCGTAATGATTTTATCAGCTATTTGGGCTTACAACTTTATTTCCTAAATAAAACAACTCTCCTTAAAAATGTTAAAAGAAGAAAAGATAAAGGATTGCTTTCCACTTAAGGAAGTCATGAAACAAATGACATGGGCACAAAAGCCAGCTGTGCAGCCATAAAGTCAAAACACAACCATAAAGTTGGTATTCTTTTTCCCCATTACCATTTACTACTCACTATTTACTTATCTAGTGTACATGCATGACTCAGTTTGCTTCAACAAGGTGAGACTCCAGCAGACTGGACAGCAAACTGGAATATGGGCAAGCACCATATTAACACAGTGTTATAGTAACAGAGGACAGATTTTACAGTGGCAGCACAAAGTTGCCATAAATTGCATCAGGAATCATAGAAAAATACCAAATGGTTTAAATAATTAGGAAGCCTTTTCTATTAGTACCAGTCAATGATTATAAATGGTTGTAATGACCCATTCAAGATTTAGGTGGCAAATCTTAAATGGATTTCACAATTCAGTTTATGAACAAAAGCTTAAGACCATGTTCAAAACTGGTCTAAACAAGCCTACATTTCCACAGTTAGTATAGCATGGCTAGTTGGTGTGTATTCACTTTAGCTCTATTCACACTGGATTTCACCGTTGCACAGTAACGGTATTATCTCCTTCGGAAGGTTACATACTTACATACAGCACCACATTGCAAAACTCAAAAGGTAAATCCTAGGGTTAAAACATCAGCATAGATTCCATAATATTATACAGGGACAAACAGACAAGCATGAAACTGCCCTGCTGTATGCCATCTAGCAGTCTGACTAACAACTAGAACACAAGGACAAGTCACACTGTGCAGAGTGAAACCATCTCATATAGACATTATCATTTTTGAAAAGGACATAAATTCTCAGTTTGCTTTTAATTACGCCTTCAGTAGGAAAAATTGGCCTTGGGGCCAAGTGCCACGGTTAAAAGAATGGAAGTCAGAACATATTGAAAGAATGGACTTTTCCTATGTCTACCTTAGTATAACACCACATATAGGCAAAGAATACACGAGTAACCATCAAGGTCAACTATTACATAGGGCAGCATTTATATTTGGCATCTGTCAGATTTCAACACCATCATCTTGACAGAATGGCAGTGCAGTGCACACATTTCCCAGAGAAGTTTAAAAGATAAGGCCAGAGGGGCCAAGACACAGGCCACTTTCCATCAATGTGCACAGCAAGGCCCCTTCCTCCTCAACAATACACAAGGGGCTCACAGCCTCAAGGAACTCTTTCTCAAGACATAATTAATAATTGACTTTCTCTGAAAGACACAATCTGGGACTAATAAGTAAGTATCTCATGGAGGTTTTAATTTTCTTTTCTTTTTGAGATCATCATTATTGTGTGGGGTTTTTTCACCCCAACCACAAGACGGAGAAATAGGAATTTCGTGGCTAAGTCTTAGGGATGTAAGAGTTAAAGTGTTTATCTGTTCACCTATAATGGATCTGAAATGCATCAGTTGATGTCCATCAGTTATAGAATGCTATCAGAGTTAGCCATGAACAAGATAGCTGTTTTCTCAGGGTTGACAAAGATAGACAGTATTGCTTTGTGCAGTTAGGCCCTTTTGAATGTTTTTCCCAATTTTTCTTTAAGTTTTACTGAAAAAAAAACTTAACCGCAAACCCAATCTTTTTTGTGTGTTGCACCCGTATTGTGCAAGGTTGCATGTGTACACAAGAAGAAACCCACTTAAGTAAACTGGCACATTCAGTACAATAGTGTCACGACACAGCTCATGGAAACAAAGCAACCTGTTGAGCTGGCGTTGAACACTGCACATGAACTAAAAATAGCAAACCAGATAAATGACAGGAGGATAAAACAAAAGAGTTTCTGTACCAGAGAGGAATTGCACTGCATTGAAATGATAAACCATGGAATTACATTGTTCTATGGTATACAACAGTGCTAACACACATAAGAGCTGAATTCGTTTCAGTCCGACAGGCAAAGCCATCTGGTCATTATCATCTCCACAGGGCAACATGACCGTAAATAGAAAAACGCCTGGGATGAGACATAATGGCACATGAAGTACACAAAAAACATCCAGAGGCAACAGAGGGGAGGACCATTTTTCATTTACATGTCTAACTCTAATGGGGGTAAGTTTAGGTTCTAACAGTAACACGCTTAATCATAATATTTCCATAGCATTTTTCATGGATATGCTTGTAATCAGGATATGTAGGAAGCCACTGTAGCAAGGCATTATATAATAAATACTTTAAAGCTGTGTTTGACAGTTTTTTTAAAATCAAAAAGCATATTTTCTTTATGGTGTATTTGTTACGTTTCCTTATATACCACAACTTCAGTTAGTATTTCCTATATTTCCCAGTATACCCCTCCAGATTAGGGCAGTTTCAATACAGTTTTATTTATACACTTCAACAACAAGATGTTGCTCACTCAGTTAAATACACCACAGAACATTATATTTTACTTCATCATGTTGTAACGCAGTGGTTTGCTCATTTGCCTTACAAGCGAAAGATCCCTGGTTTGATTACAGGTGGGGACACAAGCCCCTGTCACCATGGAGGGTTGCGTCAGGAAGGGCATCCGGCATAAAACTTCTGCCAAATTACCAATGCGGATTAATCCGCTGTGGCGACCCCTTGGTGGAGAATACAAGGGAGCAGCCGAAAGGTACATTCATTCATGTTGTTGATGTATTTTAACAATCCATCTTCTGCTGCCGTTAGGGGTCACTACATCTACCTAAAAAATAAAGCTGGCATAAAAATAAAAAAATACCACAGAGAATGACGCACAAGTACCTGAAAAGTCCAGTACTTAAACTGATTTAAATAGTATCCACCATGCTGACAACCTTGCAATTTCATAAACTGACACACCGAAATTCTTAAATCTACAAGACTATAAACCATCAGTGTGTAAAATGCACCTCAGCCTGACAAGGCACTACGACATACAGTTAATCATGTAATTTAACAAAACTACTCTTTTTTTTCTCTCTAAAAGTGATGTTCAGACTAACATATGAAAACGCAGTTCTATAAATTTAAACTCCAGAGCAGTTACACCTGCAATTGCTGTTCCTCACTGTTTTGGGACAGGGAATTCCACAGGTAATATTCCCAAAGTGCTAGGCTTTGCGCTGCAGCCCAGCACACAGAACAGTCTCCAGGTGAGACAGCGTATGAGTGCATTTTAAAAATGTGAGCAGGTGGGACAGGTTACAGTGTTCCCTGGGGCTTGCTGTGGTTCCACACTGTTGAATAGCCTAACAAACCAGAGACCATGATGCCACTCTCTGGGGTAAATTTATGAGGCTCAACAGTCTCAACAGTCCTCTAGAGCAAAATGACAAACTGGAAGAAGGAAAGAGTCATTCACAGCCAGAGGCAACGCATCACATCTAATTAGATACCAAATACGACAGAAGGTTCATAGAATTACATGTGATCTATAAGATTTACACAAGTGTCAGCAGCTTAAGGACACATCAGGCTTTTGATAATTTTTTACTTACTTCAACTGATTGGAGAAATGCGGTGACTTCCTGTTGCGTTGTCCTAGACAAATAAAGCTAGTTGTTACTCCTAAAACCACACTAATGAACAGTAATGACTGAGGAGGACAAGTCACAAATGGTTAAGCCATTTACATGCAGTGACAGTTTTTGGTCAACAAAAGTTGGCATTTTAAATGCATCAAAGTATCAAGTTCTTAAAGAATTAAAAAGAATTTAAATTTAAAAAATCTATCAGTTTAAAAGAAAATCCTGAATGGTTCAGGGTCTTAATAGATTTCTGATACACCGCTATGTTAACCGTCCAAACCTGTCAGCTTACCTGGGATAAAATATAGAGAATCATCATTTGTGCACAACAGATCTGAAACAAATTAAAGAGCACAAATATCAAGGTATCTTAACCCTTGTCCTGCCAGCTATACAACCAGCTAGACGACTGGCAGTACACGAAACTTATAGTGGACATCAATATATTGAGGTCCGGCAGTACAAGGGTTAAGCAACTTGTCTTTTGAAATACTAAATATACTAAAAGTGATCATTCTCCTGGCTTAAATTAATATAACGTGTAATAATGATTGCATTACAACTATATATTGTATTGCACGTAGAGAGCACATCAAAGTATACACATAACAGAAACCTATGATACATTTGTCAAGAATGGAAACTGACCTTCAAATGTTGTACTTACTTTATGAAGATGTTATGGAAAATGTTCATTATGTAAATATTCATTTATGGTACAAACAAATTATTAATCACCTCATAGGCTCCTGAGAATTCCTGTCACTAGCTGGTTTTTGAAACATTAATGAAACATTGCAAAATATGGCAAAGTCAAAATTAGGTAACCCCATGATTCAGTTGCTTATAGAACAATCTTCAGAAGCAATAACTTGAAGTAATAATTTTCTCTATGACTTTACCAGTCTCACATGGTTGTGAAGGAATTTTGGCCCACTCTTCTTTATATCGTTGCTTCAAGTTTGCAAGCATTCCTTTAAGCACAGCTCTTTTAAGGTCCCACTTCAGCATTTTAAATCAGGCTGAGGTCTAAACTTCGGGTCATTGTAACACTTTGATTCTTTAATTTTTCAGACAGTTTGTTGAAGATTTGCTGGTGTGCTTGGGCTCATGATTAAACTTCAGCCAAGCTTTAGCTGTTGGACAGATGACCTCACATTTGACTCCAGAAAACTGATATATAGGGAAGTTCGAGGTTAGTTCGGCTGCCCACATCTTGTGGCTGCATAACAAGCCCCTCCACCACCATGCTTGACACTTCATATGAGGTGTTTGTGCCAATAGACTGTGTTTGGTTTGCACCAAATGTTGTGCTATGCATTATGGTTAAACATCACATCTGTCCAAAGGACATTGTACCAGAAGTCCTGTGGTTTGTTCAGATGCAACTTTGCAAACTTAAGCCATGCTGTCAAGCTCTAGCTATGCTTATTTAGCTTTTTTTGTAGCTGTGCTGTCATGAACTTTAACATGCTAACTGAGGACTGTCATGTTACAGTTTTTGTGAGCATTCCAGTCTGACCTTGGGGTGAATTTGCTGGGACATCCATTTTTGAGAAGACTGTGGCACAACTCTTAATACTCCAGACCAGCAAACTGCCAAAACTTCCACTTTTGCAGAGGAGCTGTTGCTTATGATCAATTAAGTGCTTTTGATTCACGGCACCTTGCTGCGACTTACCTCGTTAATTCCTATGGAAGCAGTAAAAGTGTAATTAGTTTTTCACATGACTGCATGGAGTCCTGTGAATTTTTTTTTTCATGTGACTGTATAGGATGAACATATCCAATCAAACTCTACCACAGTTGAACACCGATAAAACAGAAAATGCTAAAACATTACTTGCTATAGGTACTGACTATCCTGCTGCAACCAATGAAAACGTCAAAAGAGCTGCTTAATAAAAGAGATTATCTGATATTTGCATGCATTTCTTGTTCCCTTATATTGACAAACCTGAAGCATAAGAATTATGTCTTTCCTCTGAAGTACCCTGTGGCTCTTTGGAATAATAATCAGGGCTCTACTCAGACAGTATTTTCTATGCTACGCTTATCATGTATTCACTCTCAGATATCACCTCCTTTCTCTGCCTGAAGTGGCCCTTTACACTGATTTGCATGTTCTGCTATCATTGGTTGTCAAGATGTAGTACTTCAACAGGCTGCCTTCAGCTGATTGGCTGCAACTGCAGGGAGGGAGGGGGAATAGCGTGGAGCTCTCTCAACCAAAAGGGCATAAAAGGCAGTGTGTGCAGGTTTACAGGCACAGTGGGGCACCCAATAAGTAGCTTAAAGCAGCTTCAACAGAGCTCAAAACTGGAAGGTGGGGGAGAAAACAAAGGAAAGAAACTCAAGAACAAGAATTTCTAAATTGCACATGAAAAGAGCTGGAAAATTATTTAGAAAGGTTAACATTAGTGGTAGGTTTTTAAACTTCCAGCTGTTGTAACTGCTCAGAGTCTGTAAACCAACGTACTTTTTGGAAGTTTTCTTAATTTGGCCAAGAAAGAAAAATAAGACATGTCTCTGGAGGTGAAGGAGAAGACCCATGTGCGTGTAGTTTTTCTGGGAGCAGCAGGTGTAGGGAAGACAGCCCTAATTAGACGCTTCCTCCAGGACACCTTTGAGCCCAAACATCGACGCACAGTGGAGGAGCTGCACAGCAAGGAGTATGACATTGGCGGGGTCAAGATCACTGTGGAGATCCTAGACACCAGTGGCAGCTACTCCTTCCCTGCCATGCGTAAGCTCTCCATCCAAAACAGTGATGCCTTCGCACTGGTGTATGCTGTGGATGACCCAGAATCACTGGAGGCTGTCAAGAGCCTCCGAGATGAGATTCTTGAGATCAAAGAGGACAAGTACATACCAATTGTTGTGGTTGGGAACAAAGTGGACAGAGAGGAGGAGCGACTAGTCTCCAACGAGGATGTGCTGTCAACTGTGGAGATGGACTGGAACAACAGTTATGTGGAAGCTTCAGCAAAGGAGAATTCCAATGTGGTGGAAGTGTTCAAGGAGCTCCTGCAACAGGCAAACCTTCCCAGCCGCCTGAGCCCAGCACTACGCCGACGCAGGGAGACCTTTCCAAAAGACACTGACTTTCGGCCACCCATGAATAAGACCAACAGCTGCATTTTGTCATAATGAGGGGACGTGCTACTTCGATTCACAAAGGAACAAGATTGGTGAGAATATGAAAGGTATGTTTTGACATTCAATGCTGCTGGACAGAAAATGAGAGCGAAACCTGGACTTCATAAGAGCTGCCTGATTGGGATTCTGGACGTTCACAACACTGAAGGAAATAAATACAGACTGAACATGAACAGACTGCTACCTTGTGAAAACTTGTGAACTTAAATAAGTGGAAAGAAGTTATGTGTACTTGATGTAAAAATGTTGCTGCTTATTTGGTGACATGCTACTGGTGTTTAGATCACCGTAGCTCTTGAATTATAATGTAAAATTTCCCTCATGTTAAGCTATTTGGACTGTTGCTGACTGTTTACTGAGTGGAAGTCTGTGTGTATACGTATAAGGTGTAGACTCTGCAAAAGCTGTATTATTCCATTATTTTTATAATTTAGTAATTCACCTGTAGCACATCATACTGTTTACTATTTTTAATTTCAATTGCAATTTTCTATTAAGCATGACATTGTCCTTGTATTTAAAAAAGTGAAATTGTGAAATGCACATATAAATGCACTTTTCATTTTGAAGTGACCATTCAAAAATGTTCAGTTTTTTTACAAATTAGAATTTTTTTTTATCACTTATAGCCAATTGTTTTCCGTTTATTTAACAAATATAAGTGGAATGTGGTTATAAATGTATAATAAAAGTAAAAAGCCAAAATGTGTGTGAAATGTTTGTAATTATATATATTATATATACACACACATACACCAATTATTAATTATGTTAAGTCTTCTTTCAGGCTGCTCCTGTTAGGGGTCACCACAGCAGATCATCTGCCTCCATCTCACCCCATCCCTTTTACTTTCTTCTGTCACACCACCCTTTACATGTCCTCCTTCACTACAGCCATGAACCTTGCCTCTCTGACTGTTTTTAAACCAGTTAACCTGAGCTGTCCCTCATTTCAGGAATGTTGGCAAATAACCAAAAAGAAAATTGAAAGTGTGCCAATGAAAAACCGTAGTATTTGTAGGACCCATGACATTTAAAACAAGTTAATTTTATACTCAACCCAAAACAGAATCATTATTTTTTACAAGATATAAAAAATATAACATGAGGAAAAAAGATTTTTCCAGAACATATAATCTTACACTTTCTCCAGGTGAAAATTAGGCCCAAAAAGCTAAGTATGTATGTATGCACATACACACACACACGTATATATATGTGGTTATGAAATATGTATAAAGTGTTATAGCTTATAACTGTTTACTTGTTATAGCAATGCATGCATTATAGGACTAAACACTGTTTTTGGGTGAGATCCTAGCATGCTCAATTATGTTTTAATTACCAATCTATTCAACTCAGTCAAAACATGAAATTCGCAAATTCCACAAAAATTACTGGCGGTTGTTCTTATTGATGCACTCAAACTAGACAACAAATGAGAAAATCTGCCAAAAGTAAGTGTTTATGCTCAAAATTTCTTAACTGTTATGTGCCCCCAAGTATTTTATGACTTCTAGTGCCATCTGTTGATGAAAAACAGACATTACATTAACTAAGACGAGTGACATCTCAGTGTGCACGTAATCCTATTGTTCGTCAGTGTCCAAGATAAAATTAAAAGGTAGGCCCATTTAGGAAAAGGATTTTCTAAATGATTTTTTGTGTGAGCACACTTTGACATTAAAGCTCTTGCAGTAAATTCTCCAAGTTGCTTGCTTGTACAACAATCAGAAAAAAAAACACACTTTAACATCTCTTGAAATTATTAACATTTAAGATGTAAGCAATTGTGACGCGAGTAAGGCATTACGAACTGGCTCCAGGCCAAAGGGAATGTAGACAAAGTTAAGCAAAACAAATAGAACTTCTCTTGCGGATCACAACATCTGAATACTGACCAGTTCTGCAGAAGTCGTGTTTAGTATGTTCACAAGATATCATTATGCAGTTCCTGAAATAGCTGTGCATGGTTCCCCTATACACAACTGGGAGACAGTTGTCGTGCTCAGGTCCAACCACCCCACCACCACCCCCCACTCCATCAGATTAGACTGAACAAAGTTTCCTGTTTTAATTTGAGGAAGTGGCCTAGTAAACGTTTGCGGGCAGTTCCTCTTTCAGTCCACATTTAAAACATTCTTCCGCACTCTGCTCTTGCTCATTTGCGAAGGGAGAGAGGCCTAACAGCTTCACAGTCACGCAGGTGTGTGGTTTTGTCATCTTGATACATGGAATTTTACTTTAGATCAAAAAGTAAGGCTTTTAGATTTTACGCACACTATATTCACTCTAAAAATGCTGTTATTAACACTTTATGCTCAAATCTTAGCTGTGATGAAGGTGACCATTCCTACAGCTTCTGACCTTTATTTTAAATGAGACGTCTCTGCCCCTGGACTTGGTCAAAGCTCCTCAGCAGACTAAAAGAACTCTGAGGCGTTTAGAACAAGTTCAGGGTCTTAGACAGCAACACAGCCAAGATTATTATGAAGCACCTGCAAGTTGCCTGATGTGAAGTGTCATATTTTGGTGTATTCTGATTACTATGATGCAGGCTTTGCTTTTCTGACTTTTGAGGAGGGTGAATATAGGTGCCACGAGTCTATATTTATGATTCATGTGTCAGTGAGTAAAATACACTTGTAAATCAGTCTTCGGCAGAATTGTGTTGTAAAAAGGTCTTCCAAACTAAATCGGCCAAAATGTAATTAAAAGGAAGTTCACAAATGGTCAGCTTTTCTGCATTAAATTCAAAATTCTGTTTACAATCTATTCTAATTGGCCTACAAAAGGTTAAATTAGCGCAGCGTTTGCCACATGTTGCAGAATTTCTTTTACTTTAAATCTCAACAGCCAGGCTCTATAACAAATCTTTTTTTCCCCTTCCTCAACTGGACTGCATTTCATTTCCTCTCAACCGCTGTACTTTATAATATATGACAACTATAAAAGTATTAATCATGAAGTACTGTCAACTAACTGCAGGTGGGCACTTCAATGTACCAGTTCATGCTTTTCCATGCTTCATGAAAATAGCAGCCTGAACAGTGACTGAAACTGCTACTGAAAGTTTCAGTTCAGGTGTGAAGCCACTGTACTGTAGTTTTCTGGCAGTTCCACAAAAATCTTCACACTTCTATGGTAACATATTCTTGTACTTGAAAATACCAGCTATGGTACTGATCTTTACTTTTCCCCCCAATTATTCAACTTTGCAGTCACCATTTTGATTCAATGTGGTTTAAAAAAAATGACAGAGCTTTACTAACCTATGAAGAATAGCTTTATTTTCCAAATTCTACAGCATACTGATAGGCTGCACATGATTCATTATTTGTGACATTTATATTTTCAGCGTGTATGAATGACATATTAGTGAAGTGAAACTACTGAGTAGTGTGTACAGTCCTATGTAACAGATTAGAGAAATAAAGCAAAGTTTCATTTTCTTCATATGTAACATACAGTAAATTGAGTCAGTTATTCTCCAGGGGTTATCAGGAAAACAAATAGTAACAGCTTCAAGACAAGGCTTAAACTGGATTCTTGGTCCTCAGTGTATGTGCTTATTATTGATGGAATTTAAATGTACGTGTGTGTTGCCTCAATCATCCATAGCGATGTTGCGGAAGAGATAGGCCATGGACTCTCCATTATGGATGCGCCGGATTGCCTCAGCCAGGATCATACTGACATCTACGGTTTTGATTTTTGGACACTGCAGCTTTTGGACTTCATGAGGGACAGTGTTGGTCACCACCACCTGAAGGCACAACACAACAGCAATCCTTTCATCTCAGTTTTACCCTTTTTTCAAAGCCAGCAAATAAAGAAAAATAAACACAAGGCTCATTCTGAAGTTAATTTTCTATTCTGTAAAGAGAAAACACCGTAACCATTAATAAGGTCTTTAATAAATGAGGGGTGACCCAAAAATTAAAAAAAAAAAAAATATTAGTTGACAATGGAGATGTCAAATTATTTACATCAAGTCTTGTAATATTACTTGTTAATAAAATGCTGCCCCCCCATTTATCATGTCTATTATCATTATCATCACCACCACCACCACCAGCTCTTATATCCACACTTTTCAGCTTTGAGCTCTCCTGAGCTATTACACAAAGCAATATCTAAGCATCTTTGTAAAACTAGTAGTTCCAGAATTTAATGCCATCAACAGACTGGAAAGCCCATTGCTATGATGTCTGGCTCAGAACATCATGAACATATTGTTTTTTTTAAAAATTGGCTTCAAATTATTTAATCTGGGTTTAGCGTCCAGCCAACCTCTTGTGTAATACCAATTAGTACCACAAGATCGTGTAGCGAGCCAGGGCAGTGTCAAATGCTGCCTGAGCTCATCAGGCGAAGAACAGGACATGCCAGTGAGAGAGTCAGATGTGGAAGGACAGGTCTTTTAGTGAATGAAACAGCAAACAGTGCCTGAAGCACCTGGAAATTGATTTTTATCACCACAAAAACCTACTCAAAGACTTAAATCACACTTCGTTGCATGGTGAGGGCAAGATTGCACAAGATCAGGGCATCACTATCCACTCAGTATGACGCAAACGGTGTGGGACAAATAGAATAAATGCATAAGGTGGGTGTAGCAGCTGCTCTTCACCTCTGTGGAAACACAGTGGGTGAGACAGAAAGACAGCAGGTGTCCCCATTTCCAACATGAAGAGAAAGATTATACTTGCCAAAAAGCAGTGAGTCACAGTAAACACACAGCAATAGATGGTTAAGTTAGTGGACATCAGCATAAAGACACCAGATAAATGTGTAAAAAGTATTTCAGTAATTACAGTTAACTTCAACTTCATTCTATTATCCTTTAAAAAAAATCTTTAGTTTTATGAGCTATTTTATGTGCAACTGACGGAAACAATAGCAAAAGATAGAATAACTGAAAACAGTGTTACCTAGTGGTGAAATTTATAGTTTAATTCTGCACATCATGGTTACATATAGCACCTTTCATGCACACAAAATATTATGTTTATTAATTTACTTTAGGAAGAAATTCAAAATAATCCTTACATACAGCAGATGTATGCAATTCCCCCTGGAATTAATAAAGTATCCTGATTCTGATATCACAGGATGAAACTGTTTAGGAGCTTCAGTCTTACTAGATCTATTTCACTTTTACAGAAAGAGGACAGCAGATACCCAGTTACGATAAACTTCCAAGCACTGCCAATTTAACAGCTTTCACTCACATTATACAAAATATTCTAAAGGACCTTCCTCTTCCATTTTGCCAGACTTTTCTTAAGTACACATTCACATACAAAGAAACATCTCTTTGGGACAATCTACTTTTACTATAAACATCTACATTATCTTTTGTATTTTCATAAAAACATGCAAACAAACAGCAGGAACAGGGAACAGAACAGCACACACAAATAATTATGCACATTATTTTACCTCATCAATAGCAGATTCTTCTATTAACCTTGGTGCCTCTGCAGACAGCAAGCCATGTGTCGCCATGATATAGATCTTGTAGGCGCCCCTCTCCTTGAGAATTTCTGCTGCTGCAACAAAGTCCTCCACATCATCTATGATGTCATCCTAAGGAAGTGGCCACACAAAAAAAATTTCAGCATTTTGAATTTCAGCATTTCAAGTTTTATTTTTTGAAATATGCTATTGGATTAAGAAAGTATTTTTTCCTTCTATATCTGTGGCTCATGGAGTGGCATTAATAACCAGAAATGCTAGGTCTTTAAAATATTTTATTAGAAATATTAAACTCTAAACACACAAAAAAATATTACCATGTCAACATACCAAAGCAATCTGCCCTGCTGTTTCCTACCAATACAAATTTGTTAGATTCTATGTTTCAGTTTAAATAGTGGTTTTCTAAATACTTTGAAAGGAATCACAAAAGTCGAAGCCCTTACAACAATGATGGCAATTCTGCCTCCTACATCTCCGACAACAGTGATAGGAGGCTTCTCCTTTGCCATCATCACTAAAAGACACAGAAAAAGGAACGTTACTTTCAGAAAAAGAACGTATGGTATGTCTTTCCTGTAACCCCAATCATCAGAAGCTTATTGGAATGAGGTAAAGTTAATGGAGATTTGGTGAAAACCTTCAAACACCGTGCAAGTCAGTGCTAACCCAATAAGCATCCAGCTACCACAGCAACATTCAAATATCTGCAACTGTTGAAGTTATGGCAAAATACACAAATTAACAGTTTTTACATTTGTGATTCCTGTTGAATCCAAACCAAGATGTGATTACATACAATTTCTTCTAGCATAGTGGTAGATAGACAAGTGGGTGTAGAACTGAACCTCTTCGAAAACCACAGACCAGGATCGATTATCATTTGTAATCCAATTAAACACCATTTACAACAATTAGTGAATTATAGTAGAAAAAGTGGAACATTAGTATATTAAAAAAGGACCTGAAGGGATTTCAAGTAATAATCGATTTAGGTCTAGAATCCTCCACATCTGATTTTTAGTGCTCCCCACACAGAAGCCCAAACAATGCCAAAACCAGATGTTTAGAGGTTCTCCAGCAAGGCCTCTGTGCAAAATACATATTGTTATTTCCAGAAGGAAGTCAGGAAAGTAAATTCTAAATAAGTTACTTTAGATATAAAATCACAGAATCTGATCACACAACTTAATGCAAAATGATGTAACCATACACAATATAAGAAAAAAAAATTCTAAGTACAAAATTATTACTTAATTTCTTGATTTTTCATGATAAGCAATTAATAAACTACTTTCTTTTTTTCCATAAAAAGCAAAATAAGACAAGCTACTCATGTCTTTACTAGTCGAGAGGCTTTTTTTTCCAAGCCTCTAAATTTTGATACTTAGAAATCTACGGATCGGACATTGTATCATTCATACCATAGTTTCTTGCTCCAGTAGTAGTTATTTGACAAGACACAATATTAATTTAAACAGATAATGTAAGACTGAAGGCTTCCAACAATTACCACGAACACTCAACATTCTGCCCCAAAGCTGAACATCAGGACAAGTACATCTCATTCTAATCTCGCAAAACAGTGTATTATTTTAACTTCATTTCATGAAACAGCAAGAATAAAAATATTCTGTAGGTCACAAACGAAGACTCGTTGGTTTTTAACAGTGAAGTATGCTGTGCCCATACAACGTCAGGCTGGCACACCTGGGACAAATGTCTGAAATGTTTCGGTTCCTATTAACTTTAATTTCTCTGCAGTAAAAACCCTGCATTCAAATGAAATATAAACTCACATGACAAGTTAAATTTAACATTTGATGTTAGATCTGTTCTTGAAAAGAAAGCACTGGCAAAATGAACACAGCTGGAAATAAATATGTACATGCTAAATATTAAATCTGCGTGCAAACACTTTACATCCATAAGCATTAACAACACTTCAGGCAGCCATGATATACCTCCTAGAAGCATTCATTAAAAAATTGACAGGTTGTTTTGCAGCAGTGAGGTGGGATATGCACTGACAGTACACTGAAGTACTTTACTTAATCATATAATTGAAAGTAACATGTTCTTAAGAAAGGAAGCATTACTCTGTTTTTAGGAGTGACCAGTGTCGCTTGTATGTTCAGATGTCAAGTGAAAGCCTTCAGTAACTCACTGTCATTACATGCAAGGAGGAATAAACCACCAAAAAGAAGTATGAATAGATTCAAGCAATATGATCATACTTGGGAGCTCTATCCCAGGGAATGGGACATGTCTGCTGCTTGCTGTGGAAAGGGATAGGATGGCACAAAACATATTAAAGTTATTATTAGATATACAATCTACTGCAAAACACGCAAATGATTCTATATGATACAATCCAGAGCAGCTGGGCCTAGAGGTAAAAGGCCTTTGTGAACAGCAGATTGACATTTGATGTAATCAATGCATGTGTAAAGCTGCGATGACAGGATAGTGTGTGATTCAGCACTGCTGGAGACAGGGAAAAATATATAGCTGACATTAAACACATTTCCAAGTCGAAGGGGGAATGAGGAAGATGGTACATTCAGCTGAAAAGGAAAGATACAGGAAAGAAAGAAATTAGGGAAATAAATCTGGCTGAGGAAGAGGAAGGGGACAACAGCAGGTACTGCCTGCAATATTCACAGGTAGCTATGACAATGTCTGAACCAAGGCTGACCTGCAACGTGTTGAGAAAACTGCATGTGTTACTGTGCTATCTGCATTACTCTTATCTTAAAGCGTGTCAATATTTCTTAAAACTCCTGCAGGTATTGCAGCACCATGCCAGGTTACAGAAGTCTATATGCTAAGCTTAGTACTAATGTTAAATCAAATGGTCACCCAATTTGGATTCTTTGATTCAATTAATTGGTAAACAGCCATCCTAATCATGTGGTGTTACACGCTTAATTTATTTGAGGTAAAAAAAAAAAACAAAAAAAAACTGATAAACTCAAACACATTCCAGGTATGTTGGCAAAGCACCAGACCAAATAGAGAAAAATTGTGGAAGATGTTTAAGTTTTATAATGGGTAAACTTTTTTTAAAAAAAAAAAAAAAAAAAAAAACCAAAAAAACTTTGCTATAGACACCAAGTCTGAACACAGATTTAATTATACACTGCTTTTTCAGTAATGACAGACAAACATCTGCAAATGACCATCAGTACTTTAGAAATGAAGATGAAACAGCAGAAGTAGAGACGGAGAAGTTTGTGCTGTTTATCTTACATGGCAATTCCAGGCCAGTGTGTCCTGTGACAGTACGAGATAAAGGTGGAGAATGGCGACCATCAGCCATGTCAGACTCTGAATGATTGGCCTCCCCGTGCATCACTGCCAGTCCAAGTCGCAGCCTCTCAGCATAGGACTGAGCTCTAAGACAGACAAACATGCAGACACATAATGTCAAAGAAACTGACAAACACAACACATAAATACATGGAGAAAAAAAGAGCAGAAAAATGTTTGCAAAAGGAGAGGGAACATACCTACAAAGAAAAATTGCTGTAGTTAAACACAAAAGCACAATATCCAAAAATGCGAAAGAAGCCATTCCCTGCAACAGTCAAGAGACTTTTTTGAATAATGACACTGTGTCACAATTTTTGCTCCTGGGTAGTTAAGTGTTATTTGCTGATGACTTATACCTCAAAAGTAGAGAAGATACGCATTGTTCTTTTCAAATTTTGCTTTGCAAGTTTGATTTGTTCCAATAAAGATTGGGCAATGCCTCACATTTCAAAACCATCTTGTGTCATTCATTTAAATAAGCAAAAATCAAAAAAAAAAAAAAAAAAAAAAAAATAAAAAAAACATTTTTTTTTTAATT
>VUQH01030781.1:4217-16869 GCA_015106775.1 Etroplus canarensis | reverse complement strand
AGTGGTGGTAGACAAGCGGAAGAAGATGGCTGTAGTGATAGATGTAGCGATACCGAATGACAGCAACATCAGGAAGAAGGAACACAAGAAGCTAGAGAAGTACCAAGGGCTCAGAGAAGAGCTCGAGAAGATGTGGAGGGTGAAGGTAACAGAGGTCCCAGTGGTAATCGGAGCACTAGGTGCAGTGACTCCCAAGCTAGGCGAGTGGCTCCAGCAGATCCCAGGTACAACATCCAAGATCTCTGTCCAGAAGAGTGCAGTCCTAGGAACAGCTAAGATACTGTGCAGGACCCTCAAGCTCCCAGGCCTCTGGTAGAGGACCTGAGCTTGAAGGATAGACCACCCACAGGGGCGAGAGGGGATTTTCTTTTTTTTTATACATGTCTTTTGTTGCAATGTCAGACCCAATTTTTCTTTCATCCAGAAGCTACAGCCGTAGGCGTCAAAGCTCCAGCGACAGCAGCTGGTACACAGCCCTTCATGACCCAACAAGGACCTTTACCACTCTGCATTTCATCCCTTAATTATCTCTCGTTCGGTCCATCTCTTCCCCTCACTCTTTCCAACACTTCTCTTCAAATTAATTATTCTCCTCCAATAACTTACAATTCAACCTTGTAAAATCATTAGAAGCCTGGGTAATACCAAGCAAAACCCTACATCCTTATCTCATCTTCACCCTTTATGGATGTTTTGGACATTGTCCCATTGTTGTTGTTAAATTAGCTTATGGGTATTAATTAAATCAGATTTTAATGGAAATAAAGCCTGACTCTGAATGTTAGAGTCTCATTTCCATATTCAGAGATGACCTTTTCATTCAGGGGTCATGGTTAACATTTGCCCTAGGATTACAAATAAAGTGCTCATTGCTTCTTGTGACTTGGCCAAGGCTCTTTGGAAGCATCATTGGTATGAGGATTGTGTATAATGTGATGATCCATATAGACAACCACAGCTCAATTTTAAACAGTAAAATCATTTTCTTTGTGCCACTTATATTTGCAGTGAATATGTCCATGGATTCAAAGCCTCTTAGGAGAACATCATTATTCTAAAAACCTTAGTGAATGACCAATGAATGTGATTACATGAAATATAAAGCACAAAAGCTTTACTGTTTTTTATTATCTTTAAATACATTTGTCAAGGGAAACGTCTGCAATCAAAATACTGGTGCGTGTGTGGGGGGGTGAGGTGAGAAAGAGAGAGAGGGAGGATCAGTATCAAACCGCAGACTATAAAATTCCACCGGAAATCATGATACCTTCAAAATAAAACCTATATACTGGAACTTTTTATTATTGACTGGAATTTCAAAGCCATCACACATGAATATATCTGAAAAAATGACTTTATAACAAGGATTAAATACTTGTTTAATTGATTAAATTGCTCCAGGAGTTACAAAGGAAGTATGTGTACTGTAACCAGGGTGACCAGATTCCAAAACTAAATGTGGGACAGAGTTGCGTCATGTGGGTGAATGTGAAACATGTTACTAATTCTGAGAAACATTTAAAGGACATTTTATTTTGTCTCGCTAAGTCAATAAAATGAGCATAGTGTCCCCAGTAGCATAGTGGTTTGCACATTCACCTTACAAGCAAAAGGTCCCTGGTTCAATTCCAGGTGGGGATACATGCCTCTCTCACCATTGAGGGTTGTGTCAGGAAGGGCATCTGGTGTAAAACCTTTGCCAAATTACCAATGTGGATTGATCTGCTGTGGTTGACCCCTGGGTGGAGAATACAAGGGAGTAGCTGAAAGGTACAAGTAAATATAATGAGCAAAAATGAACGCCCAAGTTTATCATTTTGTCTTTCATGGATTATTTGCAGTAGTTCTTTTGTTTAATAATCATTTGGGTTACAGTGGGGAACCACAGACTCATAAAACAGCCTGAGCATCGTCCTGCAGATACTGAAAGACCTCTGGCCCTTCTTGTAGAGGGCTTCTGTGTGTTTAGTGAAGTCCAGTTTGTTGTCAGTGTGAACACCGAGGTATTTGTAGTCCGTCACTATCTCCACACAGAAACCGTTGATGGAAACAGGGGTCACTGGTGTTTTTCTCCTTCTCATGTCCACAACCAAAAAAAAAAAAACATTGTTTATTCCCATGTTCATCTGATTTTTTTTTTTCTCAAAGCAACAGAAAGCCACTGGGGACAGGCAAAAGAGCCGCAGGTTCGAGACCCCCTGGTTTAGGGTCCCGCAGTATTCGTGGTGTATCTTATTTTGAAAATGGAAAGCGGAAACCACATCATACTGCCTGCCCGGCGTGTGAGTAGTTGGAGCTCCTCTCCGCTCAGTCTAATCAGTCGCTGCGAGGAAGCGTGTGGATGTTACTGTGTGCTTCGCCGTGTCTCTGTGGCGCAGGACAGGACGCTCGCCACGCCTTCAGGGACGCTCTTTAAACTGCGTAACCTTCCGTTTGTGTGCGCTGCGCACCGGCAGAAACCTGTGCGGGACATTTAACCAGGTACTGCAGACACTGGAGCCCGGCTCTACTTCTCCCAGCTGATGCCCGCTGGACAGGCTGCGCTCGAACCCTCATTAATCTGGGAATAACTGGCGCGGAGGTTTGATTGATTTGGCATCAGGTACAAGTCGGATCAAAGATGGGGATCAAAGTGTAGTGCTGGTAAGTGGCAAGAACTACCAGATTAACATATTGAGATTGCGCTCACGCCCACAGCCTGCGTCGGTGTCGGCGTGTAGGCTGTTGTAGGTGTGTTTGTGTGTGTGTGTGTGGAACACTGTCGTTATCGTTAGAAGTTCCACTAGGAGGAGTGATGACATCTTGATTCCTTATCATGTTAGAGATACAGGAGCGTCGCTTGCATCACTTTACTACGGTGAAAGCGTCACAGTGTGCGGCGTGAGTCAGCGGTGTGTGTGTGTGTGTGTGTGTAAAGGCGTGAGTCCACTGCGTCCCCTGCCTTACAGGAGGGAGTGCATGTGGACAGGTGACAGTGTGAGACAGCAGCCACTCATAACTGGTGAACTGATGATGTGCTTCTGTAGATTAGGTTAAGTGGCTGCATGGTGCAAAGCTTATCTCACTGTTTGTATTAACTTGCGGAATAAACAGGTGTGGTGGCACTGCTGACATTTATTCTAACTGGAATAAAAAAAGAAAAGTCAGCATCCTATAGGTGGTACAGTATAGGCAACATCCAAGGGTGATCTGGCAGCTCGTACAGCATCCTAATGCAAACCAAAAGGGTTTGTTGTCCGCCGCTTGCAGCTTGATGCAAAGGAGGATGAGAGTAAAACCGGTTCTGTCGAAAACAAAACCAGTCAGTGGGGAGAAATTGTTATTTTACAGGTAAAGCCACTTCTCCTTCTGGAACCCGCAGCTCCCAGTCCACCCAGGAGAGAATCCCTGGAGTCAGGGGGTGACATTTTGTGGCCACATCTTCTCTGTGTGAAGCTTCAGGTCTCCTCTTTCTCAGCCCCTCTTCTGTTTAGGGTTTGAACCACACACACATACACACACACACACACACACTGAAATGTGGTTTCCTCACTTTCACATTCACGTTTGTTGATTTTACTAAATGAATTCATTGGTTCTCTGTCTTCCATTTTGGATAAACAGTGAATTATCATTTTAATCCTGCTGCATCAACACCCTGTGACCTTTGTACTCTTGTGATCAACACCCTGCAGAGCTCTTTGTTCCATACCCTCTTTGAGTTTACCAGTTGACCTTGTCTCTGCTGAGCCCATGTAAAATCCTGCTGCCCTCACCCATGGGATGGTTTTTAATTGACATGACAGCTTGCTCTTACAGTGCAGTCAGGAGTGTGCAGCTATGAGTCACTGGAGCAGGGGTCTGGCAGAAGTCACCAGTAACAAGTGTGCAGGTACAGACATAGATTACAGCTCGTGTTCCCTCCCAATTCAGGCTGAGTCGGCAGGTGTGATGTTAATGAGGGCATCATTTGGTTTGATGTGAGACTGAAAGAGGCAAATTCCCAGATAGCGAGGCCAGTGTGTGTAGGTGTAGAGAGGGAGGAAAGCAGGTCTCTCTGGTAGCAGGTCAACAGGGAGGTAAACACAGGAGCTGTTAGTGTGGTAGCAATGACAGCTTTATAACCACAGCAAGGTTTATGGCTGTGTTTGTATGGGGGAAGGGTTTTGTGTGAGTATGTATATATATGAAGGGCTAATAGATCACACATTACTATACAGACATGACAGAATTCCACTACTGTTCTGTGATGGGGCAGTCTAAACAGAAACCTACTAAATCTGATTGTTAATGCATGTGCAAGGAATTTCAGTTATTGCTCTTGTTACGCACGAATGAAATACTTTTTCCTTTATTAATGTTACTAAATAGTCACTGTTATCTGTGGTGGGTATCGGCTTGCAGTTCATCCCCTGTAATCACATACTGCTTGGATGGATGATCAGTCAGTGAAATCTTTAATTCTTGTATCTCTTTTTATTATTTATCAAGGGACAGTTTCAATTTATTTTCCTACATATTATGTTATAATGTATTATTACATAATATGAACATAAGACAATTTGTGGTAAAAGAAAATGATAAATATAGAATGGTAACACATTAACCTTTATTTTCACGTCTATTTAACTCTAAAATGTTCCAGGTAAATTTTTGTGAATTTCCCCCATTTATCATTACTACTAGATTGTCAAGAATTTTAGAATTTCACACTTTGCATGGACAACTCCTCGATGCTGGACAAGCTCAACCGACAAAGTGACATTACGTGGTGATGGCCTATGTACCTGTCAGCTTTTGGGGTGTCCTTTGGCTGCACGGCAGCTTCGCTATTGACTCTGAGATGATGAGACTGATCTTGCTGACAGCTCGTGGCAGATGGAGTTCACATGTGGACTCACTGAGAGCTGGCTGCTCTGTCACAAGAGAGTGAGGACTAACAAGGGATTTTGATGGAATAAAAAGGGAGGGGAGTGTCACAGTGGAGACTTAACAGGCATCTAATTACCTCCCAACAGGAGCCTTGACTCCATGGAAACGCTTTGCGCTCTCCAGGCCTGGTCTTAGCTGCCTCCACATGGCCTGCATGCTGTCATATGGGCAGTACTGATGTCAATCTTTGAGGATTTGAAAGGGTCAAAAAATGAATAGAATATGATTAGATTCCAGATGTGTTTGATAACCAGTGAGGATATTGATATCTTCATCAGATATAGACTCCGAGTAATGAAATTGCCCTTGACTGGTGAGTTTCTGCATGCCTGAGGTATGAAGTGACAGGTCACCAGTTTTTAGCGACTTAATTGAAACAAGTTTGCTTGTTCTTGGACAACAGATAAATCCAGGACTAGGAGTACTAGGAACACTAGGAGACCAGCACTAAGAATACCCTGGCTTGTGACCCCAAAGGCTGGGATTATGTCTCCTCCTGTGATTTGAATATGTAAACCACTATACTATGGAAGACACTGAATATCATTATTTCATAAGACAGTTTTTATTTAAATGTTGACAAAATGCAATATATGTAAAGTTCTTGTAGGCCACAGGTATTTGAGTTTTGAGAAACGTCAAACATTTGGGAAGTTTGACTTGCTTTGTTTACTAGAAAGTGATTATGATGCAAGCACATAGTACTCTGATAATATTTGGCAGCAATTGGATGCAAAGCAGCATTGCAGTGCACCTGGAGATGTAGTAAAGAGATGTTAACAAAAAGCAACCACGCATGGCTGTAATGCAAGGTTCAAAATACAGATTACCTAAGGGAAATCCCATGTTAATCTTTCCAGTCCAGACTGCTGCGCATCTTTTAACCTATAATGGTTCTACAAAGTGCTTTACAGTGTGTTTTTCATTTATGAGCTCACACACCATTGAGTCTGCTGTGCAAAATGTTTTCTTGCCCTAGAGAGACACGTGGGGTTCAGTGTCTTGCCCAAGGATGCTTTGACTCGTGGAGAGGCTAGGAATAGCACTGCCAACACTCTGCGATTTGTGGACAGCCTGCTCTACAACTTGGGCCAAAGCCGGCTCCGGTGCTTGTGTGGTGCAATTTGTAGAACCGCCCATCATAATGAAAAGACAGTGTAGATGGTATGACAGCAAAATGGCTCTGTTTCGCAGTATAATAGTGTACTATGTCAGATATAGCTGCACTTAAGAATCTGTTTGACAGTAAGGCACAAAAGGAAATACAGGGATATGAAATTTTACATCTAAATAGAAACATGAAACTAGCTGTGAATTAATGAAGCATGTATTTTGGTGTTGGCCTTGTAATCTTACAAAAATATGTGAAACGTGAGCGGTGAACAGACCAGGCCAGGAAATCTCCTAATACTGATTAGTGCGCTTTGAGATCATACATCAGCAATGACACACAGTGCGGCCTCTGCCTGTACTGGTTGTAATGAGCTGATAGATGTACTTAAGCGGGAAAGGAGACAGCCGTGATGAAATTAGGAAGGTGTGGTTATTAGATTTGCATCTGTTACTATTTCGCTCATTAGTTCACGATGGTTATTGTGCAGGTTTGATTGAGATTAATACAATGCTGAGTGGGTGTTTGGATTAACGGTCTAATTTTAAAAAGTGCTTAACGGACTATTTAGGTAGCTGCACGATGGCATTGTTTAATTCAGATTTTCTGTCTGGATGCTCTCAATTGCTCTGCTTTGTTTTTCCTTGCTATTTTCTTCCATTTACTTGGTGAGTTGGTAATTTCTCATAAGTAGCACTTTTTGGCAAAATCATGCTTGTTTAGGACAAAGACAACATTGACTCTTGTCTGATCCCCCTCAAAAGATTTCATAAATGGTAGCTGTAAATTGACATATCATAAATAATACATGGCTGTTTTTAAGGCATTATGTCCATTGTGAATGACAGATTTAGGACACTCATAGCTCAGACATGTGCTATGTGCTCAGTAAGAGCCAATCTGTGCTCAACTCCAATTATGTCTAAGTAACATGATAGATTGCCCAAACCCATCGTGTCAGAGACCTTCAGTTCATTTTAATACACAATTTTTATCAGTGCCTAACAAAGGAAATGGATTCAGAAGTGTATTTTGCACCTGTGTGAAGTGGTTTGAAAGTGGAGTCTGTGCATAATGGTGCTCGACCTTTAAAGTTGGTCTCAAAAGTAGTTTTTTGCACAGTTGCTGAACTTGAGTCCATCTAAATGCAAATTTTTTTAAGGTGACAGTTTTACTTTAGAGATTACTTGTCTCCAGTGTCTCTCATGTTCACATGCAACAAAACATTGAAGTATAGCTGCACCTCTTGGAGAACAGTAGGACAGATGGCTGTTTTCATAGTGAGTAGATGACTTCACTTGGACATGGATACACGTTGACTTTTTTTGAGCACGCAGACAAACAGAAATTCAAACACTTGCAAGAAAGCAGCTGTGTCCAAACTCGCTCAGGAATGAGGATGGCTACACACGCACAAGCTGTCCTCATTAAGGAGATTTCCCAGTCAGCTTTACATTGGGATTGATGGAGTTGGTGGGTGTGGAACAGGTGCCAGAATATCACTGTAACACCCCTCAGACACTACAGGGGAATTCCAATGAAATGGATTTGTGATTTTCAACCCTTTTCAGGCTCGAATCACAGGAGGAAAAAAAGCTGAAGAATGGGTGTGGAACTGGAATGCCTTCACTGTAACTCAATCCTATGTTTGGCTGCTGTGTGGGTGCAAGTGTGCATGCATATGTTTTTTCAAGATACAATGTACTCAATTGTTTTCGGCCCCACAAAAATACACACACACCATTACCCAACAATAGTGCACTGGTTTAGTTTTGTTGCTCTGTGTGTAGTGACATGTGTGGTATTTTGCGGTCTCTCTGTTGTCAGCCGTGCCAAGCGGTTTCTGTGTGGCTCAGCGGCCAGATTGGCTCAGTCCACGTACCTCGACATTCGGCCTGGACGCCAATGCACTTATTCTTGGGTTCCTGTAGTGACTGGGGATGATGGTAGAGGCAAAGGGCCAAAAAGCCTCCCATGCCAGGAGCTCCCACTGGGAGAGCAGGCTGCTGCAGGGCCATCTGTATAGGCGTCCTGACTGGGAGCATTAGAAACTAGGGCGTGGAGTGGAAGATAAAGGGGGAGGAGAGCAAAAGAGGGGACATGTCCAAGGGGAGGCGAAGTGCGAGGCTGGATGATGAAGAGGTGTTTACTCGCTTTTCAGCCCATGCCATCTTGAGAATACTCCATTATTTCTCTAGTCGCATCATTTCAGCTTTCAAAGAACTCTGTGGAAAATTTAGGCCAGAGCTGAAATACTCTGTGGAACACAAAACAGTGTCAGTCCCAAAAATACGTAAGTATGAGTTTTTTTAGAGCACTGTCTCAGAATAGACAAAGTGTTCAAATTGTATCGTGTTAAAAGAGTGTGGAACATGTGGATCCTGAATTAGAAAGGAAGTGTTAGAGTATGTAAATTAGTTGGTGAGGAGGAAGCTGGGCACTCATATGATGGAGTCTGTAGAGGACAAGGGTAACATTAATAGACCCTAAACCATCTAAACGCTTCATGTGGACTGGTATCACCCTCTCGAGCAAGAAAGAGGAAGCAGTTTTTATCTTATTCTTTTGACTTTCCTTCAACTGATCTCTGAAACCAGGAAGCAATGACAGAAGCAAAACAAAATTGTTACTGCAATACCCATGCCGGATATTTGGTGCGCTTACCTCAGATGATGTGCTGCACCTCTAAGAATAGCATTGTGTCACATAATTGTTTCCATCTTGTTTCATAGTATTTCTCAGTGTTGATACAGTCAGTAGATAAAAGTGGTCCAAAATCAATAATGTGCAAAAACGCACCAAAATGTATTCAATAGTACAACCCTGTTTAAAAAAACAAAAAGTTTCAGTGCTGAATAAAATATAAATAAAACCAAAATTGAGTGAGCTCCAAATTTGAATTAGATGTTAGCAACAAGTATTTAAAAGGGAGGACAAAAGTAACAAAAGGCTGAAAAAACTGGTGGAACATCTCAAATCTCTTGATTAAGGTAATTGGCCACAGGTTAGTAAAATGAATGGGTATAAAAAAGAGTCTCCGAGTAAAGGCTCACTCTTTCAGAAGTAGAGACGTGACGGAGGTCACTGCTTTGTTAAAGACTGTGTTGCCAAACAGTTCAACAGCTTCAGAATAATGTTTATAGGTGGGGTCACTATGGTGGTACAGTAGTCAGCACTGTTGCCTGACAGCAAGAGTGGGTATGAATCCACCTGTGTGGAGTTTGCATAGTCTCTCATTATTAATATATTATTATATATTATATTATAATATATTCTGAGCTCAGTCTGGGTTTTTCAGCTTCCTCCCACAGTCCAAAGACATGCGTGTTATGTTAATTTGGAGGTCTAAATTGCCTCTAGGTGTGAATGTGAGCTTGAATGTTTCTGTTTCTCACTGTTAGCCCTGAGAAAGACTGGCGACCTATCCAGGCTGTACTCTGCCTTCCACCCTGTAACAGCTGGGATAGGCTCCAGCCTCTAGTAACCCTGAGTTGGATAAGTGGAAAGAACTGGATGGGTGTTTATCAGTGTAAAATTGCAAAGAAGTGATTTAATCATCTGTAGTACATGTATACCGCTTCATTCTCTAAACCCAAGCTCTATTATGTTGGACAGAGAATGATGTGAAAAACTCTCTTGTGGTCATGGACACCATGTCTTCAGGTCTGAAGTGAAATCCAAAAGCCAGCCTCCCTGATGGTATAGGGCTGAATTAACGCTCATTGTGAAGGCACCATTCATTAATGCTGAACGATACATACAGAGGTTTCGGAGAACATATGCTCAGGAAAGGTCTTCCTTATTTCAGGAAGACAATTCTAAACCATAGACTCCCAATTAAAACAACATGGCTTTGTCTGAAAAGAGTCCAACTTCCAAACTGGCTTACCTGCAGGGGGTCCTAAAACATTTTTAGTTATTTCAGTATCACAAACACATAAATAAATATTCTGTATTTCTTTCAACATTTGATATAATAAAATCAGATATACTTTATTTATGCCACATTGAGGACATTCTTTGTCATCTTTTTATCATTTATGATTAACGATAGCTGATTTGTATTCAAATAAATATTACTGTTTTAATTTACATCTTATACGGTATCCCTTTTTTTAGTAACTGGTTTGTATGCTACATTCCTCTCAAATAATGCGAACTAGATTTTAGATCTGTGTAAGTGCCGTACCCTCAGAGACACGAAAACAGCTTTGAAAACACTATTTCTTGGAACCTGTTCAAGTGTGAGTAAGAGTGATACTAGGCTAGAATAAAAAAGGTTGTTTATAATTTTGTGCAAGTAAAGAAGGGTAGAAAAAATAAGTGTGGCTATTCTCTCTAAACTATGAGAAAACTGCTCATTCGTTCCTCAGATCAGAAGTGGATCATTTGAGTAGCATCCCCCTTTTATTTAGGCCTCCAAAGATCTGTAATGTTTAGTCTGATATGCGTGTGGGTGTTGACCTATAGATAAGCTGCTTGCCCTTAACTTTTTGATTTTGGGTGATGACTAATAAACATGACCAGTGGAGCCAGTGAATCAAAGTCAGCTGCCCTAGTGGAAGTAAAAAGAGTGACTTTGGGTACCTCTTCCCCTTTGTCCCTTGACTCCATGATGGTACAGCTCAAACAGTGATTTGTTTTGAATAAGTCTCTTCGGTCTTTAATGAAAATCTCTATTGTCTCTATTGCTCTGTGACCCCTTAGTAAAAGACCATATTTGTCGACAGTAATATTACAGATCGATTAAGCAAGAACACACAAGCACAGTAGGCATGACCAGAACTATTTAAATAGTGAAACTGGTTTTACAGAGACCGAAATCCAAATGTTACTAGAAGACAGAGATTAACAGTGTAAAGAAGCAGTCTGGCAGCTTTAAACTGGCTGGTCATGTCAGGAATGCATTTGATTCATCGTCATACCACACATACACAGCGAGACAGTCAAGGGTGCTGATAAAGATTGTGTCACCAGACTGTGCCATTTTGTTAATCATAATAGAACAAAGCAGGCAGATCCCCTGATGGCCTGACCAAATCATGCAACAAAACACACACCCACACACGCTGCAAGGGCCTAGAACAATGACAGTCCCCCAAGCTGTCTAGACAGTTCAGAGCCACCGTAGGCTGGGTACTGGAGATCTCGGGGGGGGGGATTAAAGCACACATCACTACACTCACCTGTTCTTAACAGTGTGTTTCTCAGTGTGTTTTTTTCATGCAGCTTTGACATAATGTGACAGGCACAGAGGAAGCTGGGTGTATCGGGAGGTATGAAAACAAGTTATACATAGAGTACAGCTGCGGATGGCTTCTTCACACTGTAGGAAAACTGGCATCAGCAATATTGCTTGGGGGGAAAAGTCTGACGTTTTAAAGGAAGTATTTCAGTTTGGATTTGCAGTCATAAGACATGCATTTAATAGAAAGTTTAAATGGCATGGTGTGATATGACAACAGCTGGTTGTGGGTATTGTTGGCTAATGTATAGCAAACCTCATTATATACTGCTCTTATTTGGCTTATTGAGTTAGTTTGCTGACCTTCTTGACTATTCTCATCTTTCTCTCTGCTTTTGCTGCTGTTTCACTACAAGTCCCACTTCTCTTCACTTGTCTATTTTAATTAAATGGGCTATTGGTCAACAAAAGTTACATGGTCTGTGCTTCACTTTATATCAGCACTTAAAGTAACTCACTGCAGTTTCTGTCTTTTTAAAATGATTTGTTTAATTACTTATGTATATAGTTGTGAAACTGTAATTGACTCATTACTTCAGACTCTCCCAACATTTTGACCCTAAGTCCTAAACCCCAGAAAACACATTGCTTTCATCAGTCACACACACACACACTAATGGCTCATCCATTATACAATGTACACATGTGTAGATGAGTTACCTGACTGAAGCAGTGAGATATCGACTGACAGAGCTGTGATGAAATAATGAATCAGAGCCTGAGAAGTGCTGGAGGGAGGAGCGGGAGGCTGAGGAGGAAGCAGTGGGGAGAAATAAGGAAAGTGGAGATTATCTCATGCGATAAAGAGAATCATTGATAGTGTGGGCACGTAGTATAAAACTCTCAGACACTCCTATACATGTATAAATACAAACACAGACACAGAGAGGGTTGTGTGACTGTTTTTATGCATGACTCACATTTAAAATGCCAGCTTCAGTCACCTAGAGGTGAGCGGACATTGTCCTCCTGTCAGTTCTAACAAAAAGTAAGTTTTCTTTTATTCCAGTGTTGTCCTTAAATAGTCATGTTGGATTTATCTATGTTCTCTGTGCATGTTATAATCCAAACTGTGGCAGGTCACTTCAAGGACGCTCCATGTTTGCTTGTTTGGGAGCCTAATCTAGACAGTGGTAACAACTTTTGTGGGTGAAAAAACAGCTCAAATGTTATTTAAGGCAATTTTATCATTTTGGATTTTTGGATCTAACTCTACAAAATGTACAGTTTAAACTCAATGTATTCAATTACACGCCTGCTTTTCCTATAAAGTAAATTTCTGTATGTGGTTTTAGTATTTAGATTGATGTGGCCCAATCAGATGTGTAGTATTTTGGTCCTTTAAACACTTTTTTTTTTTTTTTGGTATTCACACAGTTTAAAAA
>VUQH01030768.1:9743-42458 GCA_015106775.1 Etroplus canarensis | reverse complement strand
GGCAAGGCTGAGATGGTTTGGACATGTTCAGAGGAGGGACAGTGGATATATTGGACAAAGGATGTTGAGGATGGAGCTGCCAGGCAGGAGGAGAAGAGGAAGACCACAGAGAAGATTCATGGATGTAGTGAAGGAGGACATGCAGAGGGTTGGTGTGAGGGAAGAGGATGCAAGGGATAGGGTGAGGTGGAGGCAGATGATCCACTGTGGCGACCCCTAACGGGAGCAGCTGAAAGAAGAAGACTCAGAATACTTTATTAATCCCAGGGGGAAATTACATTGTTGTTACACATGCACAGTTATCTAGAAATGATATAAATCTGAAGGCAGAAAAATTAAGATTCAACATGTAAACATGCCTTAAGTTCAAATGTAACATACATAACTCCAAGGGTAAACACTCTATATATTATGTACATATTGAGGTATTTTTAAATCATCCTGTCCAGTTTATGCAGTTATAAAAACATTGTAGAGAGTGCTGCCTTTTACTGACTGCATTGTGCCAACTGTAAAGGACAAGTAACATCAAAGGGTTTTTTTCTGGGTTCAACCTGAACCCCCCTTAGTTCTGATGAAGGGAAATCCTAATCTTTCAGTTTACCAAAACACTTTGGAACAGATCTGAACCCTATCAAGCACCTTTGGGATTAACTAGAATGAAGAATTTAAACCAGGCCCTCTCATCCAAAATCAGTGTCTGACTTCACAAATGCTCTTCTGGATGAATGGACGAAAATTCCCAGAGAGGTATTGCAAAATCTTATTGAAAGCCTTCCCTGAAGAGTAGACACTGTTGTAGCTGCACAGTGGAGACCAGTTACATAATCATGCCAGTGGATTTAGAATGGGATGTCATTCATTGTGTATCTTTTCATACAGTCCTTTTAACAGAACTGCATGTCTCGGTGTTGTGTCCGGCAAATGTCATTATTTCTGCCTGTATACGTATATCTGTGAAGCACAATAAACACATGACTGAAAACACTGAATATCTCCTGTTGGAATCCCAAGTCAGTTGTGAAACTTTTAGATATGTGTAAGATGGACAAAGTCTAGTAATATGAAATGAAAATAAGTTAATGGATACTGAAAATATTAATAAAGAAAAAAGGTAAAGTTAAAATACTGTATTCAGACTTTTGTGTAAATCAGTGTCCACATCTGTAATTGGACCTACAATATATATAGTATATCTATAGTATATACAGTCGAGGTAATAGTAAGTACCTGCTGGTGCTCCCTTGTTTTTTCCCATTGGAATGTATTGGCAGAGGTAATTTGGCACAGATTTTATCTTGGATGTCTTTCTTGTGTCTTCACCTGGGCTCGAACCAGGGATCTTTTGTACAGAGGCAAAAATATTTAAATTTAACTCTCAAGTGGTGATAGCATGTAATGCTGCAGATTAGTGAAACAATCTTTCACTTTATGAAATTAAAATGTACCTTCAGCTGCTTTTTGTGTTCTCCCAAGGGGTTGCCACAGCGGATTTATCCGCATTGATAATTTGGCAGAGATTTTACGCCAGATGCCCTTCCTGAAGCAAACTTCTATGGTGAGAGGGGCTTGTGTCCTTTACGAACATAGGAGGCAAAAATAATTCAGTATATATGGCTACATTCCAAAGCCATTTTATGGCTCTCTGATTGGATAATCCTATTTTGATTATGTTGGTATCAAAATATAGATTTTTCAGTATGAAAAATTCACTGTGCATCATAAAGATAGAAGCAAAGTAATTTCAAAAGTAGTGTCATATCTGTCTAGGTTATATTACAATTGGAGTATATGCTTAAATATTTCATCACTCTTGTCAATGGTTGATAGATTGATGGTATACTGCTTGAACATTTTGTATTATTTCACAAAATTTTATGAAATTTTAAAATTTTCTACAAGTGTTGGCTACTTAAACAGGAGCAGGAGGGAGGCTTAGCTCAGTCAGTGCTTGCTGGCTAGTTGCATATAGATGGGGTGGATGCAAAGCTGAATATCCGATTTTCAAGTTGTTATCACATTTACAGGCATACAGCTGTGTGCACATAAGTGCAAAGCATTTGCATCTTGCATGACATTTGGTCTTACACTCACATTTTGTCAGTTGTTGACCATTCAGCGCAATTGTTGGGAATGTCATATACATTGCTTGCCAAATTTCATGTTCTTTTCACCACCCTCAATTACCAGGGCTCTCTGCATGCATTTGACATACAGTTGCCTGGCCCCAGTCAGAGGCAGCTTGATAAATGGCACATCCCCTTTGTTATGTAAGAGATGGCCTTGCAAGCAGAATGGCATCACAGGACCTCTGTTTCTGAGCAAACAGATCTTGTACACTGTAATGACAAACATCTGAAACATGCTGAGAGCTCTCTAACTGGTGCAGACAACACTTTGTCCATTCAGTTTGAGGTGGATTAGAACTCAGTGGAATAATAGTGAACATTTTCTGGGATGGTTTAGACTGAGGACCTATCCTCTTAGCACACAACTGTACAAAATTCCAAAGTACTTTCACATATGAGCTGCAATTAGGTTCAAATATGAAAATGCTCTACACCTAGTCTGATCATTCATCCAGTGCCATTTTAGTCACATGCGCTCTGTACTCCATCCGGGTAATTGAAGGCCCATTACCCGGGGCTCTTCTATCCTGCGCTGGCGCATCCCGTCAATTTAGGTGCGGCTATCTAATTAGTGCAACTAACTAAACTACTTGTTTGTGTACATACAGGGCTAATTAGACAGCACTTGGGACACCAAATTATATTAGAGCTACAGTGAGTACTACATTTAGTAGACTACAACTACAGTAAGTACACTAAGCTGACACTGAACCCATGCTGAGTCTCACAGCAGTGATGTCACCAGTGTGTCCTGGCTGTGTTTTGACATCACTTTCTTATGGAAGGAATGTCAACTAATTTAGATGGATGACAACATTTCAGTGTGGATCAATAGCTAGCTTACACTTTGGACTACTACTTGGTCTAATCGAAACATCATCTCTGATCAAATTAGGACAGAATTTTTATTCCTAGAACATTAAAACATATCCAGTCATTCAAGCTCTATGCTGAAAAACCTTTTTAGTTACATTTGATGTGATAGCCATCTTGAAAACCTGAATGGATTTTCAGGTGGCTACTAGGTTTTTCTGAAAAAATAGATCTTAGGTGTTATTCATGCCAACTTTGGTGCTTGTATCACAAAGTGAAGATTCTTATGGAATACCGACTTAATCTGCAGCACTAATCCTGTGTGCTGTACACTTGTTCAGTACCAAAATCATTTAGAACAGCTGTCATCAAAGCGTTTGACCTCTCAAATGTAAGCCTGGCCCATATATTCAAGAAGAAAATGAAAGTTTCCACCAAAGTTTTCACACATATAACTTATTCATTTGAGGTTTAACAGTAACTCAACTTTTTATCAACTCAGCTTTAATGTTAGCACATTAAAATTGTGTCCATCAGTTCAGTGTAAGTATTTTACTATGGTTGTATGTAGAGCAGCTTGGTATACACTGTGGCTGAATTAATTATTGTACTATAATATATTAACCTATATTCACCATTCACATTTTTAAAATTTCACATTAAAACACATCTATCTATCTATCTATCTATCTATCTATCTATCTATCTAATGCAAATACTGATTAACAACCTGAGTAACAACCAAACTGATATACTTAGAAATAATTAAATAACTACATTATGTTAATGTATATTTGCTGTGCACATAAATGATAAGGATTCTGTTAAGCCGCATTGGTGAGTATGGAGGATTCTGCTTTTGGGTCTTCTTATAATGTGAAAAGAAACCAAAAAAACCCAAGACTGATAATCAAGCTGTTATTATTCAGTCAGTAGTGAGTCTAAATATTAATCTAATAACTCTCTGGGTAATTCTTAACTATGATGGATTTGGGATAACACCAGCCTGGAAAACACTTTTTATCACCTCAAGCACTTCCTCACACCTTTTAGGTGTGTTCAGAGGTGCTGTTTGCCATCATTCGAAGCAGGCAACTGCTTCAGGCCTCAGACCAGGATGAGGCTGACAGCAGCAATAGGCAAAGTTTGCAGTGACAATAGGAGAGACCTGATTTCCTGAGAGGGCCCCACATGATTCCACTCACTCGCTTGCAAGTGGTGTGCATGATTCAGTTTAAACAAACCTAATGACAACAATGAAAGGCACTCAGTGAAAATAACGAAGACTAATCCTAAGAGTAAAATACAGGGAAAGTAATAATGTAATAATGATTAAACATGATGCTCAATAACTAAATGCTACCATTCTAGCTTTAATGGTATGGGAGAATAAGGTAACTTCTACCAGCATCACATTATTTCTCATTGTTTTCTAAATAAGCAGCCACATGTGCAATCTGCTAGCCATGACCTGAATGAATTGAGTAGAAGCTAGTAGTCACATTGTTATGCTGTCATATTATTTATAAAATAATACTGATGAATGCTGGTAGAAGAGCCGCCTGTGAATTTTTGCCTACGGTCCCAACAGACTCTATGATCGGCACTGGGTACATTAGGGATGAGCCTACTGAAAAAATCAGTATTGAAGAGGGTTTGTTGTCACTGAAACAGACCATGAACATTAATCAGCTCTTTGTGTACAAAACAGCAGGATGAGGGTGAAAGTGATCTTCCCAGTCAAGGACAAAGTTTGTTTCAGGAAAAGACCAACTGGATATCGGAGGCAAGATCTCTCAGATGAAGCCAAGAGGATCAAAGATAAACCTAATCTCCAAGTCGGCCCCACAAAGGGAAGACAGGTTCAAGGAAAATGCCTGCTCTGTTGTATTCAAGGGAGGCGAGATATGAGGGACAAACCAGAGGTTCTTGGAGAGTATGTTACCTTTTGTTGCTATACTATAAGGGTTTGGTGTATAAATGCTCTACTATAAAAAGTACATCTCCGAGATGGAGCACAGCAAAAAATACATGGACTACAATTACATAGCTCATTTGATGCACAAAGCTGCTGATTACTTATACATTTCAGACCCATGAATGTACAGTACCACACCCCTAAGGTTATTTTTTGTAGACTGTGTAATTTGTTATGTGTTTTAGGTATGCATTTTTAAACTTAATTTCTAAAATAATTAATTTCTAAAACTAAGGGACAGTATTACAGAGGGACAACATATTCTACTTTCTGCTATAGGGAGGTCCAATCCTTCATCAAACCTTAAAACTAGACCAGCCTCATCAATATAGTGTCCTTGCAGCTCCACAGCTTATTTGATAAGTACATATGCATATATGCCAGATTCACTTTGCTGCAAGGACGCGTCTGTTTCTTATTACTATTATCATTTTTCACCTATTTCCTTTGCTCCACTGAGGGCTCCTTTGCCATATCACTTTATTTGAATCAGAATCAGAAAACTTTATTAATCCCAGGGGGAAATGACTCAAAATTTGGGCATAACCACAAGGGAGGCTATTGGCTTTAAGTCAGTGTATTGCCCTGATGTAAGCTTATTTTATTTAATTTAACATCGAAATAAATTTAACATGTGTCATTTGCACATTTCAAATATGAAACTTTTAATTTAAAGTTCTTTGAATTCAAATATTGCTTATCAAGAAACTCTGTCAATTATGTTGCCCTGCAGCCTCCCCCCCCCTTGGTGGAGAATAGAAAGAAGCAGCCCAAAAGCACATTTTTGTATTATTTAAAAAGTATTATTACTCTTTTTACATTCACAAAGTTTGTTGTCAATTTCTCTTCTGATATTTTGTTTTTATCAAAACACAATTTAACTGAAAAAGTCTTGACTGTTATTTCAAACAAAACCATGTAAACATATGTAAAACTTGGTCCAATTAATTTATATGTAAAACAGGTATCCTACTGATTTATAATATATTAAAAGGAAAAATGACTTCACATAACACAGCTTCTGTGGTTTCCCCATTTCATCCTTTTGAGACAGGTTGCAGATGTCCCACTTTGTGGACTGCGCAGCATTTTTATCCTTTTTTCTGTCCCACTTATTGAGATGATGTCCTGGTTCTATAGCTTTCAGAAATCCTCGCTGAATGAAAGACAGTTTTTCTGAAGTCTGGCTCTTATCTAATGGATGTGAAGAAAGCAGGGACAGCTGTTTTCATAGGAGCTCCATTTGTTGTCAATTTCAAGCGATGCACACATGGCATTAAATGCATTTGTCACCTTACATCCTAACACTATGCCCAACCAGGAAATCTTGGATTCAAGTCAAAGTTGAAGGTTATGCAGACTTCAACTGGATATGATGTCACAAAAATATGAAACTATTTTCACCTGGGTTAAAAGGTGATTCTCAGAGAGTTTGTTGACATTTTTTTGCCAGTTATTTATTCCAATTCACACAGGGGTGAAAACACTGTGGAGTTCAATTCCAGATAGGGACACATGGTTAGGTTTGTTGGGATCTGGTCCCGCTGTGGACACCTCTCTCACTGGTCACTGTTCAGAGCTGTAAAATAAAGCCCGTCAGTCAGGTAAAAATACTTGAATAAAGACTCTCCTGTGACGTCAGCTGCCAGCGTTGGCGTTCTGCCACGTGATTGGGCATAATCTGGTGGAAACAGCTGATCAATTTCAACTTGCCGAAAGTAAACAATCCCGCACGTCCAGGAGTGTACCCCAGGACAAGCAAGGGAGCAAGAGGTCACGGTTCATCCGAATCAGTAACGACGAAGACATTTGTGGCTGTTCTACGTCCGTTTGTGTCGGTAATTTTTATGCAAACGTTTCTCGTTTCCTCCTGGAAACGTTACTACGCCGGTACTGGCCATGGTGAGTTGTACTAATAGGCCGACACTGAACGCCGCAGGCAACATTATTATGCAGTGTGGTATACTGGAGAGATGTCCTTTGTTTGAGTGGTTTACGGTTTTCGTCCCCTTTTCTTTATTTGTGTCTCACTGATTCCCTCTGGTAACTTTCAGTAACCATAGTAATGTTTAAAACGGGTGTGTGTGTGTGCGCGCCCGCGCGGGGGGGTTAACATTCATAAACGAAATCTGTGTAAAAATGAGTGTAAAGAGTCTTCACGTGAAAAGTGGTGCTGCACAAGAGTTTGTGTGTTCAATAATTGTAACAGGAAATAAAGTATTTAGACTTTTTACTTAAGAAGAAATTATAATTCTACTGAAGCAGCTTAACAGAGCACAAGCCACATGTACCTAAAGTAAACAGTCATTATATAGAATGACACTTTAGAAATTATATACACACTGGATCGTGATTATTGATTCATTGGTGTGTATATCCCTTTAATGTTCCAGATGTTGATTGGTTATAGAGCAGCATAGCTTGGTCTATAATAAAGCATTTTATCTGCAAAATAATCAGCCTGCAGGAAATATTTCTACAGTACACCCAGTCTGTAGTGGCAGCTGGAGCCTACTGCCAGGCCAGCTATAAGCAAACCTTTCTGGGTAAGTTTGTCCAGATCAGTGTTTTGTTTGCTAAAGGTTCTCTTTCATTGGAATTTATCAGTGAAAATAATCAGTAGCTAAAGCATTCAAGTAGAAGCACCTTGCCTACATAAAGTACGAATACATTCCTACTGCTCCTATCCATGCTCTTATCCAGTGGTGTTCGTCAGGTGTTGTAAGAATAAGAGCACTCTGATCAAATAACACTGGAAGGGTGGCACGGGGAGGGGGCTAGTGCCTCCTCATGCCCACCCCTCTGGACATGCCTCTGTGTACTATTAGGGTACTTAAATAAGATTATAACTTTTCAAATAAAAATTCAAAATACATTTCTTCCTCTTTGCAAACCAGTTATCCAACACAAAATTATGTTTAAATCCTTGTGCATTATTACTTTTCATATAATAACTCCATAATCAGATAGATGGCTGTACATGAGCCTTAAAATCATGCCCAATGTTTTCTATGCCATTTTCTACACTGGTTGTATTTCTGATTAAATAGTCCGATTTCCTGGTTTAAAATGTTTTCATCATGTGACCCTTGAAAGTAAAGTCTTCGTAATAATTTGTTACATGTTAAATAACTATGTATTTATAAAGCACTTTAAAAACAACAAGGCTGACCAAAGTGCTGTACACCAAAAATCATAAAAGGAAGACATAAAACAGTGAGTTAAAATTTCTGTCAACATTTCACACTAAATCAAAAGCCACAGAAAAAATGTGTGTTATTAAATGGGATTCAAAAACAGCCAGTGAAGGAGCCTGTCTGATGTAGAATGGTAAGGTGTTCCACAGTTTTGGAGCAGCAGTTAAGAATGCTTGATTGCCTCTCACTTTGTGTTTGGATTTTGGCACAAGTTCTGGTCTGCTGACCTGAGAGAACAAGACAGGTGCAGCAGTTCAGGCAGGTAAAAAGGGGCACAACCATTGAGAGACTTCAAAACAAATAATAAAATTTGAAATTAATTAATAAACTAATAGGAAGCCAGTGAAGAGAACCTAAAACCAGAGTTATGTGCTCTCATGTACTTGTACTAGTAAAAAATCGAGCAGCTGCATTTTGCACCAACTGTAGGCAAGCAATGGAGGCCTGACTAATTTCAAATAAAAGCACGGGAGGTTATAAAAGCGTGAATTACAGCTTCCAGATTGCGGTTGGATAAAAGAGGCTTGATTTTTGGCAACTGGAAGAAGCAGTACTTCACCACCCCATTTACACGTGAACCAAGCTTGAGAGTGGAAAGTGGAAAGTTTATCATGTGTGGCCAAAAAAGAAAGGTCAGTGCTGGGGATATTGCTGGTGCCACTGGGTCTGAACAGCATGACTTCTGTCTTGTTCTCATTAAATTTGAGCAAATTCAGTGCCATCCACCCCCTGATTTCACTGAGGCAATCAAGGAGTAGTTGGACATATAGTAGACTACATATGTATTGCTATTGGTTTCCCCCCTTTTTTAGACTGTTTAATTTATATAGCTTTTAGAGTCCCAAAATACCCCTCCAAAAATCCAATATTTAAATTTTTAAAAAATGAAAATATGAAAAAAATGACTTTTTTGGACCAGTGTTTTCTTGTTTGTTTTTCATACTATATCTTGCAACTCCATCTGTGACACTGAATAACATGCATACAAGAAACTGACAAATACTTATCATCTTGTTGTTTAAGTGCATACTTTTACTTTTTTCTTTCCTCATTTCCCTTTTAAAGATGAACTTCAGCACAAATGCCTATCATGACAGTCACAGCAGTAAAGAAAACATTCCATTTCCAAACAAAACTGATGCACTGCAGGTCCAGAGGACCAAAGGGCGCAGAGTGCTTGGAGAACTGTCAGTAAATGAGCAGCATGGTCAATCCCTCAGCCAGGTAAATGACACACACATTTAAGCTAATTGATTTTCAGTCATCCCCCCCCCAACATGAAAATCATGTTGTCTTATTTTTCTTTTCAGGGAAGCCAGTTTTCCAAACAGAGTTCAGTCTCGGACAGCTCCCAGCTCCACTTTTTCAGCAGCCCTTCCATTTCCACCTATGATGTGTATGTTGAAGAGGCTTGTGAAGTTGTTCTTGCTGCTTCTGGTGAAGAAGCGGGTGGAGACAGTGATTACCAAGAAGCTGAAAGTGATGCTGTGCACAGTGAAGATGGGAGACTCCTGCTGCACCTGAGCGCAAGTGAGTTTGACCAATTTAAAAGCATCTATTTAGAAAAACTTCATTTTTCTTGCCTTCCTGCTCTTTGTTCAACCACTGTTTACCTGTTTAGGTTCATGCCAGGATTATTCTATGAGTTCTGCTTCTGATGAATCCCAGCTGTCAAAGGGGGCTTTTAACATGGAATATGCTAAAGAGATTCACCAAAACTTGAGGGAGAGTGAAGTACGATTTTTTTTTTTTTTTTGTGCTAAGCGATCTCAATAAGATCTTTGATATTAGTGTTTAGTAAATGTTAATGCAAACTAGCTATGAGTTGTTGTTCTTCGGTTCACTGCAAACTTGTCTGATAACTACTTTGGCTTCTAATTGCAGGTGAAGCTCAGGGCAAAACTGGACTGTTTAAAAAGACACCCAGAAATTACAAGTGGCATGCGAGCCATTCTGGTGGACTGGCTAGTTGAAGTCATTCAGGAATACAAACTTGACTCTGAAACTCTGCACCTTGCTGTCAACTACTTGGACCGCTTTCTCTCCCGCACCTTAAATGTGAAACGTAGCAAACTGCAGCTGCTTGGCACAGCTGCATTACTGATTGCTGCGTAAGACAATGTTTATGTTTCTAATGATCTGCTCCTGTCCTGTCTAATCACTTCCTAAAGCACATTTTTTGGCTGTTCTAAGAGTTCACCTCATATTAAACCTGATGCCATCTGATCTGTCACCTTGTAGAAAATATGAGGAGATCTTTCCTCCTGAGCTGGATGAGTTGGTGTACATGACAGACAACACCTATACTAAGAAACAGTTAGTCCGGATGGAACATGCTTTCCTAAGCATCCTGGACTTCAGAATGGCAGCACCCACCACAAACCAGTTCCTTCACCTTTTTATGACCGTCCACTCTGTCTGTGCTGACACAGAGAACCTTGCATTGGTGAGTAAAATTCATCACTTGAGCATCAGCCAAGCCTGCAGCCTTAGAGGATAGTGTTTTCTATTTCCTATTTGCATCTTTCAAATGTGTTTTTATTCTTCTAGTACATAGCTGAGTTAAGCCTGCTGGAAACTGACCCATTTCTACAGTACACCCCATCTGTAGTGGCTGCTGGAGCCTACTGCCTAGCCAGCTACACTATAAGCAAATCTTTCTGGGTAAGTTTGTCCAGATCAGTGTTTTTTTTTGTTTTGTTTTGTTTTTGCTAAACGTTCTCATTCATGGGAATTTCTCAAGGATTTAGACAAAGTATGACTTTCAACCTTAATTTTTTAATACTGTAGCCTGGCTCTTTAAATGCCTTAACTGGATATACCATGGATGATATTTGGCCGGGCTGTGCTGATCTGCACAAACTGTACATCAGTGCAGAGAGCCACCCTCAACAGGCCATCAGGGAAAAGTACAGAAGTTCAAAGTAAGACATGGCATATAGGTTTTTAAATGTTTATTCAGATCCCTTTAAAAATAGCTTAGATAAACTATAAGCCTTTCACGTCTAGTTTTGTACTCTATGTCTCTAAATGGATGTTTTCTATCTCTTCATTTACAGGTATCATTCTGTTTCATGCATTACTCCACCTACTGTTTTGCCTCACTTCTGAACCACTGCTCCAGCAACCTGATTCTTCTGCCAGAACATATTGATAAAGAGAACAAAACAATGGCAGTGGATTTTACTGTCAGTGCTATTCATGCCACGCCTTTGTGGGCACTTTATTATATGAAGATTTTTTAAATATCCTATGCATGCAAATATAAAAACATCATAAGGATTCCTTTTATATACTGCAGCTATATAGAATAAACAGTTTTGAGCAATAAGTTGTGTTTGATATCCTCCTCCAAAAGAAAAGCTGTTATCCGTTAAGATTCCTCCCCCTACTTTGAAAGTTTCCATTATATAGAAATATTTTTCATCTAAATAATTAACTCTTCCAAACTGTTTCCTGCATTGTTTGTACAGTGCAGACTTTAAGCACACCTTAAACTTAGATTTAGGTTAACACTGAAAAACACACTACATTAAAAGAATAAGCTTCCTATTCTTAAGCACATGCACCACTGCAGAGTGAATGTGAAACATAAAAGTGAAATTACAGTAGGATGACTAGACCCCAACAAACTAAATGTGGGACAAACACTGTGTTTGTGTGGGACATGTTAGCAATGCTGTACCTTAATAGGTACAGGTCAAGTATATTAGATTTGAATGCAACGTTTCCAACTCTCTTGCTGTGCAAATACAATAAGAATAACATAAAACTTAAGTTTGTCTTTATTTCACTTTTATTTTAGCTGCTGGTTTGTCTAATAACCATCTCTGGGTTTCAGTAGGGATAAACCCACAGACTGGCATACCTTTTTAGATACATATCTGATATTTTTAGTTCAGTTATGACACACATCTACTACGTCACTTCAGGCCATATTGTCCCTTGTGCAAGCTGAAAAATAACTCTATTTTTCAGTATATACTGATGTTTCATTTCTTTGTGGTAGTTCCCAAAATCCACAATGCCTGGGACTTTCTAGTGACTTGTAACTTGCCCTGCTGCCACAGCATTACACAGGTTAACCTTCACTCTACTATAACTAAACACCTCCCTGCTTTCTTCACATGCTTTGGGTTAAAGCCAGACTGCCTAAAAGTGCACGTCCAGCAGAGCCAGTCAAAATGTGGGACAGGGAGCAAAAATGCTGTGCAGTCCCACAAAAAGGACATCTGGTCACCCTAATTAAGCATGACTTCATAAACTTTTTTAAATGCAAGGGGACAATATAAAAGTTTTTCAAAGGAAATAAGTTATACCATACTTTCAGAATTATGCTGTCTTTAATTTATGAGCCACAGGATCCTTCCTATTGTTTTCTGAGTCATTCAAAACCATGTTAATGCAGTATTAACTTATTTAAACTTTTTTGATTTTGTGAAATGTGTTTTATTGATCTCAGGTTCCTTCTGAATGAAATTGTTACAGTATTTAAATGGTCATTATTTATTGTAACACCATCTGTGGTGCAGCAACCATCTGTGGGTTTTATTTTGAAAGGAATGGCAGGAAGCCTTTGTTTTTCTCGTGCTAGTCTGGCTGTTTTGATGCGCGCGGCTGGCGGTGCGCAAGAATAACTCGCAGAGTTAAGTGACGGCTTTGGCATGAGAAGGAATTTTCAAACCTATGAAAGGTCAGAAGAACACTTGAAGACTTAAATAAGGACGCTTTGAAACCATTCATTCAGTTTGGCTCTCGAGGTAAGTTGAAACTTTGTTTCCAGGCAGGCACGCAGTGAAGACAACATTTGATTCCTGTGATGCTTTAGATTCTCACATAACGAAGAAATGTGTAAACTCCAGGTTTTCTTATGCTAATATTGAAGTAAGTGAGGACTTTAGAAAGCTCATTCGCAGGTCTTGTTGTTCAGGTAAAACCTGAAGTTTAACTTTTCAGTTGGCAGCAACAATTACATGACTGACATTGTTCCCACATTAACTCGCATACTCTGATGTACTTCATTCTTAGGAATGCCACCAACTGCACTTTCTGTTTAGATTAGGTTTATATTGCTGAAGGCAGGTAATGTACACAGTTTTGTTTTTTTTATATTTTGCCATCCCACCATAAAAAGCTGTGACCGTCCAGCTGTGTATGTTAATATATGTTTTGGCATTTTACTATGAAATAATAAATACTTTTGTTTTCTTTTTTGATCTGAGTTTGTTAACCATGAAATGGCTATTACCAGAGGATTAACAGGCTTATTAATATTTTCTCTCCAGTTTCCTTGCTCCTTCTCAGTAGTAGGCGATGGCTGAACCTGCTGAATTGCTGCTCATCAAGGACCAGTATGAGCAGGCATTTCATTGTTTGAGTCGTGGACTGACTGCAGAAGAGGCTGACAAAAGAGCTGAGGCCCTTGTGTATTACAGAAAAGGTCGAATGCACCTTATTCAGGGACTGGAGGTTCCCACTGGAGGGGGGCGGAAGCAGGGAGCAGTCTGGGACACAGCCCGACAGCTTCAGCAGAGGATGAGGGACACTTTGAGGAATGTTGATGGCCACCTTTCAGACCTGGCGACATCTCGGCTTTTTACAGCAGACAGGGGGGCCCAGGTGTTGAAGGATCTTCCTCCTCCTAGTCTTTATCCAGACTTGGCACCTAACAGTCAGCCTCCCCGAAGTTCTCTCCACCATCTCTACCCCCACATACCTGCTACCACCCACAACACAATCCCAACCCCCATCACAGCCCCTCTCAGTCCTGCTTCCCCTCCTGCTCTGGACACACACTCACTCCCTGCAGTGGCTCCAGAAACTATTGCCATGGCCAACCCAGTGGACCAGCCTCCAGCATACACACCACAGCCTACAGATGGGCACCGCATTCTAGCTTATGGTCCTGTTGAAGGTGGCCTTAGGCTGGGAAAGCAGGCTGGTGCAATAGCTGGAGAAAATGCAACCGAGCTGCTATCCATTCCCTCTGGGGTGCAGCTGTTTTTCGTGGCACCAAATGGGCAGGTTAGCTCACTCTCTTCTCCAGGCTACCTTCGCATCATTGCATTAAACAGTGAGGACAAGGATTCCACAGTTGGAAAACCCACGGTGTTTTTACATGTAAGTAAATGTAATATTAAATATATATATACATCATTGAGAGTGTGCGTTTTAGTAAAGTATTTCCCTTGGGTGTGTGTCCTGAACAGTAAGTAGGTGTGACCGCAGAGGAAAATGTTTCTTCACTTTGAGAAGAGTTTCATAACTATGAGTCACTGTGTTGGTGTGTTGATTGAGTGGAATTCATAAAGAAATGTTCTTCTTATAAATGTGATATTGTCTTTGTGACACATCCTCACATATCCCTTGTTCACTTATACTGAAAAGAAATAGGAAAAACTTAAGAATTTCCCATTCCCATTAATACTTTTATGTTTAATATATTAGTCTTATTATAAAATTCATATGTTTCATATTGTTATTTATGCAATATGTAAGTGGCCATTATTCATGTTTCTCATTGCAGTTATAGTTTTTATAAAGGATAAACATTTATTGTATATAATAAGCATATTCAGCAATACATACATATAAAATGAATATTGACACACAGTGTTCAAAGAGCAAATTGTCAACTGAGTTTTAGGATTTCAACTGCATGTTATTTTTTTATTTATTAGTTAGCCTCAAGACATAGTGAAAAGTTCCTACCACAACTTACTGGAAGGGGACCTCAAGATACACTTTTCCTCCTAACTGTTTAAAATGTGTTTTTGTGTTAAATTAATGACACATTACTCTTGCAAATCTGTAAAATTTTCATTTGAGCATTGTTGTGTATTTTGTATGGCACAAGCTTCTATCCAGAAGTATGACTTTATCTACTTTATCCTTGGTCATATCCTGTTAATTTAGAGCTTTCCGGCAACCTTCAGTGTGATTACTTCTGTATTGAGCTAATATAAAATAGCAATCTATTCTGGCACCTCTACAAAGCCTGTATTGTGCTGTGATGTAAATTGCCCTGCAACCCATGACTCTGTTTTCCCACTTGTCCAGGCTGGTGGGCTGCTCGCCTATATTCTGTCCCTGCTTTGTTTCAGGCAAGACAATGGTCCCATTAACAGATGACTCTGCGCTTCTGTTGTGCTGCTGGTCAGTGTCCTGTGCCCTCACAGGGGTCATTCTGTCAGGCAGCATGTATCTATATTATGTCTGAGTGGATAACTGACATATGAATCCTGATGGGGCTTAAATCCTGTGATACGTGTTAAAGAGAGGTCAAACAGAATAGAGAAGACTGATTCCTGGGAAATGACAAGGCATTTTTATGCTTTGAGAGAAACAGATTGTCCAAACCCTCTGTAACCACTGCAAGCCACCTCTTACAATATCTTAAAGTGAAGTTTTCTGATGAAATAACATTGCTTGTGGGCTGATTTTCTGCTCACAACATGGACTGCCCCTCAGTGAAACAAAGATGCAGCAAATGTTGTCATTTTCTTCCTTCTGTGTGTTACAAATTTTAGATAGTTGTTATAAACAGTAGATGTGGATTTATTTATTTAAAACAATATGGACAACAGCAGGTGATCAGTGGAACTGAATGCAGCCTCTTTGTTGTTAATGGTAGCATGCTGATGATGACTTCTGACAAAGAAGACTGTCGATTACATCCTATATATATATATATATATATCCTATATTTTTGTGTCTTTGTGTTTCCCAGGTGTGCAACTGGCTGTACCCACTGACAACAGACACTCCAGTGCTCCTTGCTAATTCTGGGATCTTCATGTTCCCTGACTCCTTGGCAGAGACACCAGGATCCTTCGCGGGTATAGTGTTGTCTTCTGAACTGCCTGCTGCTGACCGAGAGACTTTTCAGGATCTCCTTTCACAGCTTGCTGAATTCAGGATCCAGGTCAGCCTTACATTGCCTTTACATAGTATGTGAGTACACATACACATCCTTACATTAACAAATGTAAAGATGTCTATGCATTCAAGCAGAGCAAACACTTCGGTACTGTATTTAAAGGATATTTAAAGGACAGTGAAGGGCTGTGGGGCTTCAAAATAAACAATACCTGCAAATGGCACCTTGTAGAATCATGTGTTTTATATTAAAAAAATATCTAAAAGAAATTGCTACACATAAAGATCAGTTTAACTATTGAGGAGCAGATGAAGCTGTATGAAGCTCTGAGGCCCTCTTTCTATTTGTACCCAAAAGTAATCTTTGGAGCTTTAAGCCTGTTACTTGTTCCATTGTTTTTTGCTTCAGGTGTATGACTGTTTCATAATTAATTGCTTCTCCTATTTTGTCATTTCCACATAGCTTGGCAGCAAAACCACCTTAAACTGTCAAACTGAATTAAGTGCCCTGATGCTCTGAAAGCAGTGTGTCATTTAGTGTTCTTGCTTTAACATGAGCCCTGATTCAGTGTCTTGAAACAGTGCAAAACAAGCTTCAGTTCCATTCCCCAACGCCATTTGTTTCCCGATCAAGGTGTCAGAACAGAAATAACCATGCAGCGCCACGCAGTTTTGTTGAAGCTGAAAACACATTTTGTGGTTTGGTTAAGCTATTAAAGTAAACATACTTGTGCTTTTAAACAAAAGATGCACGTCACATTTCTCTTTGACACTTCACAGGAGGAATGAAATGGTTATGTCAAGTCATGGTTAAAAAGTAGTCCCAGCCAACTGTAACCTGTTTGGACGTGCACTCATTTTAAAGGCATCCCAATGTCTGCCCTACATAATAACTTTTAGGGATCAGACGGTACGGAGTCAGAGGTCATCAACTTGAGTACAAAAATCCCCCTTAATCCCACAAAAGAGCAAGCAGGACTGACTGCATCAGCAGAGGAGAAGGAAAAGCTACCGCTTCCTGGATGGAGTGAGAGAATGGGCCAAGGAATCTTGACAGGTAAGTTTGTAAGTGAGCGTTCTAATGAAGGGAAAAAATCAAACTATATACACTACTGCTCAAAAGATTGGAATCACTTGGAAATTCACTTGTTTTACATGAAAACAGACATGAAATTAGTCTGAAAAGGAAATATATCAAATGGACAGGACATGCTGACATTGTCAGTATTAGAAATAACGATTTTAATGAAAATGATGAATGTGTTCATCAAACTTTGCCTTCATCAAAAACACCCTTTGCAGTAATTATGGCCTGGCAGACCTTAAGCATTCTAGCTGTGAATTTTTCAAGGTAATGAGATGAGATTTTACCGCATGCTTCCTGGAGCATCTCCCACAAGATGGATTGGCTTAATAGAGTCTTCCTCCATACCATACAGTCAAGCTGCTCCCGCAACAGCTCAGTAGGGTTCAGATATAGAGATTGTGCTTGCCACTCCATTAAAGTTAGAATTTTGTCTGACTTGTTATTCTTTAAATATTGCTGATGCATTTTAGAGGTGGGTTTTGGGTCATTATCCTGTTGTAGAATGAAATCAAGTGCTGTCCACACAGTATGGTATGGCATTGCAAAATCTTGTGATAGTTTTCCTTCCTCAAAGTCCCTTCCACTTTGTAAAAATCTCTTATTTTACCACCTCTAAAGCACATCCAGACCATCATGCTGCCTCCACCATGCTTGACTGATGGTATTAAACACTGTTCTTGCATCTTTTTATTTGTTCTGTGTCTCACAAATGTATTTCTGTTTGATTGGAAGACCTCAGACTTGGACTCATCTGTCCATAACACCTTCTTCCAGTCCAGTGTCTGTGCTCATTTGCCCATCTCAGTCTTTTCTTTTTATTGACCAGACTGACATATGGCTTTTTCTTGGCAATGCTGCCATGAAGGCTAGCATCCTGAAGTTGTCTCTTCACTGTTGATGCTGACACTGGTGTGTGACAGGTATTATTTAGTGTAGCTGTCAGTTAATGACCTGTGAGGCATCTTTGTCTTGAACTACACACTCAGATATTTGTCTTCTTGCACAGTTGTGCATCAGGGTCTCCCACTCCTTTTTCTGTCTTCGTAAGAGCCAGTTTGTGCTGCTCTCTGAAGGGAGTAGTTAACAGTATGGTAAGAGATTTGAAAGGTCTCTAGAGAAAGTTCTTTCTTTTTGACTATTTTGAGCTTGTAAACTAACAATCAACTGCTGTTGCTTCAGATACTCAACTAACCTAAAGAAGGCTACGCTCATTTTGTGCTCCCTTATTAGTACAATGGTTTCAGCTGTGCAACACAACTGCAAAATGGGCTCTAATAATCAATTAGCCTTAGAAAATGATTATTTGGATTAGCAGCCATACCAGAAGATTGGTCAGAGTTGATGGGGACCTGTTAGAGCTTGTAAAAGACTTGAGACTGGGATGGAGGTTCACCCTCCAGCAGGATAATGACCCTAAACATACAGCCAAAGCTACAATGGAATGGTTTAGATCAAAGCATATTCATGTGTTAGGGTGGCCCAGTCAAAGTCCAGACCTAAATCCAACTGAGTCTGTGTGCTGTTCACAGATGTTCTCTGTCCAATCTGACTGAACTTGAACTAGTTTGCAAACAAGAAAGGGCAAAAATTTCAGTCTCTAAATGTGCAAAGCTGTGAGATATACCCCAAAAGACTTGCAGCTGTAATTGCAGCAAAAAAGTGGTCTATAAAGTATTCAGTGGGCTGAATATGGGGCTACATATGCATGCCAAACTTTTCAGATTTTGATTTGTAAAAAAAAAAATAAAAAATGGAATGCCATGAAACGTTTTCCTTTCACTTCACAGTTATGTGCTACTTTGTGTTGGTCTATCAGATAAAATCCCAGTAAAATACATTTATGTTTGGGATTATGACATGAAAAAATGTGGACAATTTCAAGGGTTATGAATGATTTCACAAGACACTGTATGTTAGACACCCCTCTGTCTACAAAAGGGACCACTAGTGGGTGTTGTTTACCTTTGTAACAGTCATTCCTGAGTAGCATTCAGTGCTGCAAAGAAAATGTTGTTTAACCAACTGTTCATATGTGTAATAGATATTTAATAACAATAATGATGTACATTCACCACCCAAAATGTATCTCTGTAGGAGCTATTCGATTGAGTGAGTCATTTGCAAGAGGAGCAGAGGCTACTGGTAGGGCCATTCACAAAGGAGCAGCCAAGATCCGAGACCACGTCACGCCCGAAGAAACCCCTTCCGAGGTCAGCCCCCGTGTCAGCAAAAATCTGGAGGCAGCACAAAAGGCTACTGAGGGTGCTGTTCGAGTCAGCCAGTACTTGGGTGAGGATTAAGAGCTGACATATATGTTTTTAAGTCATGGAATCTTTGAAGTCTTCTGCCAAAATAGTGATTACTGAGTGTCCCCGTAGTGTAGTGGCGAAAGCAAAAGGTTGATTCCAGGTGGGGACACAAACCCCTCTGACCAAGGATTGTGTCAGGAAGGGTGTCCAGCATACAACCTCTGTCAAATTACCGATGCAGGTGAATCTGCTGTGGCAGATTCACCTGCATCACCTGCATACAAAGGAGCAGCCGAAGTTACATTTCCACTGTTTTGTATTTTTAGTGAATGGTTTAGGCACAGTGGTAGAGAAGATGGCAGAAAAGATGGCACCTCATGTGAAGAAACACGGCACTAAACTTGTCCCAGAGGCTTTGAAGAAGAAACAAAATGGCCAGGCTTCCAAAATGGATGGAGCCAAGTTTGTAGCAGCCAGCACTATGCATGGTATGTAGACAATTTCAGGACATTAGCACAGTGTTATATTATCAGACAGAAACTTCTGAATTCTTTGACACAATTCTCATATCATCACCATCTTTAACTATATGAAATGTTATTTTTGACAGTTTTAAAGCTTAGATTCATGATATGTGATCCAAGTCTTTTAGAAAAATTGACATTAAGGCAAATTTCCAAACTAGGTTTGGCAACTATATGGTCTAGTCTGGAAACTGGAGCAAAGCTTGTTGGAAAAAGTGTTGCAGCAGAGACGGTATCAACTGTGACTTACAAGTAAGTTCAGATATTTCCAATTTCTGCTTCTCTGTTTAATTGATTCATGTTTTAGGATCACAAATGGATTACTGTAAATCTTGTTTCCACCTTGTTTCTGAATCTGTTTGGTCACTTTAAACAGTACCAAGCTGGATCAGAAATCTGTTACTTGCCTACTTTGCTTGTTTCTTCATGGTATGTTGGTGCTCTTACCTGCTTTTACACCTGTTTCTTTTCAGATTTAGGGGCTTAGAGAATCTTTTAAACTTGTCCAGAAACATATGACTACACGGCGGAGTAAAGGAAAAGGCTTGTGCTCAACCCTTTTATCTGCACTGTTTCACAAATCCAGTCCCAAGTAAACAGTCAACAAGACAAACACAACAACAAGCAGAACTGCCTTTATCAAAATGACTTTTATTAGTCAACTGTATCAGAAAAATAAATATTTTAGGTTCTTTTGAGACTGTACTTTAAAGCCTTGCCTACACAGGATGCGTAACAGTTTGCGTTTTATCTGTAGCCCAATTAATGAAACCATATTTTTATGCTTTGGGTCTCATTTACTTTGTGTGTCATGTAGAGCGCCAAAATGTTGTTTTGGGCTCTGAGTGCTTTAAAAACATGGGTAACCTACACTCAATGCTTTGCCTAAATGCCTCCTGTGTAGACACTTCTGCTTGAGCTTTTGTGTAAACATCTGGGGTCTTTCTGGGTCTGTCCATCTTGCTGCTAAATATCTACTAGTGTTGGGTGGTGATGCTTACTGTCTTCATATTATGAAGACAGTAAGCATATATATCATATTTGTTGACCTTTTTCCTAGTTTGTTATTAATAAAATGCTATAAAATAAGATATGACTGTGTTTTCTCAATCTTAAGTGTTTTATGTGAATGACAATGGTACAAACATCACATGCTTGCCAGAGATTTTGTTTCACATGCTCATTTAATTTTCTTCCGTCACACCACTCTTCCCTAACTTCACCACATCAATCGTGGTGAAGGTATGGTAATGATGCAGGTGAAGCCACAGACACTGCTCTCAAGTCAGTGATTAATGCTGGCGTGACTGTACACAACATTGACAATCTAGGCATCAAAGCCATTTTGAAGACTGCCAGCAAGAAGACGGCCAAGGTCATGGTCAAAAACTCAGATGGACAACCAGAGGAACCTGAGGAAAAGGAGGTGCAGAAAGAGCATCAAGCAGAGACTGAGACAAAAGATGGACAGAAGAACAAGGAGGAAAAGAAGAAAAAATAGATGTTGAAAGGATGTTAATGACTTTATGTATTCTTTACCTTCGTATAGACCACTTAAGTATATGTTTTATCTTAATTCTAAGTGTGGAAATACTAGAATTAACCTAAAATGTAGTTTTTCTTCAAAATGTAAGTATTTTACAGCTCAGTTGGAATTATACAAGTTAAACTGTTTTTGCTGTAGACTGGCCACTATATATTTAACATGTAGTCTGCATTCTTTGGTTTGTATGAAGGACAAAACGCCTGTAAACCTGCCTGATCATAACTAAAGTTGTAGCTCTACACAGATATTTGAGTTTCGTATTTTTATTCTATTGTAATTAAACGTCGCATAATACATAACTGTAGCTCATGTTTTAACTGCGTTTAACAAATATTTAAATTGCATGGGATGTTTACAAATGCACTGGACAAACAAGTTTCCAGCCCTGCAGTGTATGTTGTATTGTTTTTCATGTGCACTTTGAAGTTCTACAGTATGAATAAAAATGAATAATGAACAAAACGGACGCCAGGGATTTTCAACGCCCCCCCTCCCGCTCAGTCTGCGCTTCCTGTCTGAACCAGTCGGAAACGGTGGTCCCTCTGGAAACCCAAACAAACTTGAAGCTTTAGTTTCCCACCGAGCTGGTACTCTGGTTTTTCAGAAATATGACTAAAACTAGCGACTACAGTAAATACGATTTGGCACGGCTGCAGGCAGAACTTGAGCAGGAGAGGGAGATGAAGTAAGTCTGACGTAATATTTTTCTTAATTGCAAACTTCTAAATTTAAATAAAAATGATTGGTTTTGGTTGTAGAGAAACGCTTGAGGAGTCAGTGTCTGACCTGCGCAGCACGATGTGCGAACTGCAAGAAAGGCTGCGCAGCGTTGATGGGGAAGGTGGGAAAAATTAAAGCAATTTTAAAGTATATCTTGTTTTTATATATAAATGTATAGTCACATCTATAGTTAGTATGTCACATTGAGCAGCATCAGTGTTGTCTGTAATGTATCCTGCCCCAAACAGGACTATAATGTGACAGATTTGAATGTTTATGCTGCATATTTATCAGGCAATGAGTGGAAGACCAGGTATGAGACACAGGTAGAACTAAATGGACAGTTGGAAAGGCAGATCTCACTCGTTCATGAGAGACTGGAGGACATAAGAGGAAACCCTGTGGGTAAGTTCCCACAGGCCTTTTATTGTGAAAAGCATGTTTGTTATCTTGATCACTATATGAAAATCACTCCTTTCAGATAGTGTTTTTATTCTCCGAATCAAGAGCAGTGTCATTAAAATACATCTGCAGTTGTACTTTTAAAGGCTACTTCCTCATTTGCTGAGCATTTAGAATACATGAAGGCACTGTGGGCTGATCCTCGGCTGTATGTACTGTACACAGGCAGCTTAAGTGTAATGCATTCTTTAGTATCTCTAAAGACTCATCAAATCATCCTTTTTGTTTTTGCAATATATAATCCAAGCATACATAATGCTCACACCCTTTCATATTTTACAGATCGACTGGCCTCCATTCGAGCCTATGATGACATGCCAGTAGTGAGTGAAAGCATGTTAATTTTCTTTATTTTGTTGAATTTAATTTTTTTGGTCCAAGGAAAGTTTAACATAGAGGTGATGTAAAAACAGTCGTGACTGTAAGACTGAAGCACATACCACCAGAGAGAGCCAGAGATACAGAATGAGCCGAGTGTAGTCAGGACAGACAGAATTGTAATGCCAACTGCTCTCCATTCTCCTGCTGATGCAGGCTCAATAAGCCAGAGTTTAATCACAGCTCTGTAATCACGGGATTACAAACCATGGGAGAGTAATGCACACTAATTACAATGCTTTAAGGCACATGCACACACACAAATGCACACCACATACTGAAAAGTTGCACAATACAGTCTAAATATGTGTGGATATCTTAGAGCCGCACTAACAGATGCTCATTAGTGTTTCCAAGAAAACAATATTTTGGACTGAAGGCCTGTAGACAAACTGTGAGAATGACAGTAAGATAGACTGAATATGTGAGAAGAATATTATCACAACACTGTTAGTAATGGTGTAAATAATAGGGCCAAATTGTTTTGTTAAAGTAAGCAATACATGAGCATATCACCACGCCTGCAGCTCTAAAGAAAGATACATGATACATGATGTAGCATCAGCGTTGTCAAAGCTTCTGTATTTATTCTTTAAATGGCATACACTTCTAATTTAATTACTGATTTGGATGATAGAAATACACATCATGTTATATAACTAAACGGGATCAATGCACACATTCAATGTGCACAGCTAAATATAACACTTGTAATGACTGCCATTGTTACATTTCAAATATTACAACGTGGAGCATGCTGCCTGTTGTAATATTTATTCACACTGATACGGACATATTCTGAGGCACAAGAAAAAGAAACAGACTCTTCCAAACCGAGAAAATCATCAATTCTTATTGATCTGCTCTGGGTTATAAATCTCACAAAGCTTTACCATGTCTGAGGATTAATGTGTGCATAAGGTTACTGAATAATGTATCCATTTTTGTACTCATGTTTACTGCATTGACTATTTTGTTATTGTTTGATCCTACTGGGCAGCAGAGTGCATTTCAAGAACAATAATCAGACAATAATCTGAAATGTGACACCTTTATGCTTTGTGGCCTCTGTCATGATTTATTCTAATTAATGGAAACACTTTTCCACAGGAAACACTGAAACAACATCTGAAGTTCCTGTCTGAGGAGAAATCTGACCTCCAAAGTCAACTAATGGAATGTCGTTTTCTAATTGAACAAGAAGGAAAGGTGTGGGTCTGAGCTGTCCCTTTTGATGGAGAACAGTGAGAGTGTGTTGTGTATTGTTTGGGGTCACAGTGTCTGCTGGCCTAATTTTTTCTTTACTTCTTAGACAAGCAGCTTTAGGTTTTTTCATGTAATAAATAGTTTTGTTGTAAGTAACCGTCATTAACAATGGATTGGAAAAGATTTAGTTTTGTTTATTGTTCTGCTCACCAAAAAGTAAGATATTCATTGAATACAGGTTTAGTATACAACATGTGCAGTCAGTAATCCCTGTTGTAATCTGTTGCTCATTAACATTTAAAAATTCTTAAGTACACACACCATACCTATACACACACACACACACACACACACACACAAATTGTTCCCACAAACAGATTATTGACTCTGTGGCTCATGAATGTAAAAATGTGACAGTATGTTTTGCTGTTTCTTTCAAACACCAGGCATTTCATAAAACCAATGACGAAAGGCGGGCATACCTTTCAGAAATTGCAAAGGTAAGTATTAATGATGTATTTTCTCGTAATTCCAAACAAGTAAGTGAATACAGTTCCCTCCAAAAGTATTGGAACAGCAAGGTCAATTAATTTGTTTTTCCTGAATGGTATTTGTGTGTGAGATTAAAAGATGAATATGAGAAGAGAGATCAAAATTTCAGCTTTTATTTCCTAGATTTGTTAAACAAGATAGGTCACAACACATTTTGTATCAAACCAATGAGTATTTCAAGTGACCATAAGTATTGGATCATGACAAGCAACAGGTGTTTCTCGTTGGGCCCTGTCACACCGTGACAATTTAACAAGCTTATGCCGATGCATCTAAAATGCTGGCATACGCAGAACAATGATGTTAAATGGACGTATACACAACGTATTGCTAACATATATAGAACGTAATACCAACGAATGCTAGCGTACTGCCAGCATTCACAACTTCAAGTCCATTTATTCCACTTCCCTCAAACGTACCACATTTGCAGTTATATTCAGCAGCTGTGTGTTAGAAACAGGTACAATACGACTGGATCACGTCAAATACGTCTACAAACGTCAATATCTGTTGGAGTTATGTTTGATGTATGTTACACATATGTTAAAAACACGTTACTCGTAGGTTATTAATATGTTTTGGGTCCGGTGGATATTATCCACACGTATTTCTACATATGAGTAACGTAAGTCTCCGTATTCATAAAGTACCTGCAACATATGGTCCGCGTATATGGGACGTATGAGCCATATGCTGGCAAATGTCAGAGATTTTGTGCATGCTCAAAATTTTCCTGCTACCTCACCATACTATGACGTGTACCGGCGTACTTCAGCATGCTCTTAACTTATACAGAACTTACCTAGAACTTAATTGACGTATGCTGGCGTATTTGAAGTTTTTCTCCTACGTTGGCATATGCTTGTTAAATCATCAAGGCATGACAGGGGCTTTACTCAGATGTGTCATATAAGACTCCTTATTTAATATTAAGTAGCCGTGGATATCTACTCTCAGTTTAAGATTTGGGTTTCACCTATGAAAACCGTGTTTATAGTTAAAAAAGGTAGACAACATGAAGACCAGAGAGTCATCTATGGAAGAAAAGCATGACATGCTGATGTTGAGAAAAAAGGGAAAATCCATCAGAGGTATTACAAAAGCATTGGGCATAGCCAGTACCACAATTTGGAACATCCTGAATAAGAAACAAAACACTGGGCTACTGAGGAACAGGCATCGAATTGGTCATCCAAGGAAAACAACTGATGGCAGAAAAATGGAGAGAACAAAAAGCCAAAAACAACAGTCTGTAATATCATGAACAACCTCCATAGACGGGGGTGGAAATATCACAGTCCACTGTTTGAAAGGGTTGAGAGAACAATAATACATAGACCGTACCGCAAGATGCAAACCATTCATCAGCATTAAAAATTATAAAGCCAGATTGAAGTTTGCAAAAAAGTACAGCGATGAGCCACAACAGTTCTGGAACAAAACTTCCAAAGTTGATTCTGTTCATCTGGACGTAAAGTTCAGATGAACAGAATCAACTTTGGAGGTTTTACCTACCTGGATGATTGAGCATGCATCAAGACGTTCTGGAACAAAGTTTTATAGACTGATGAAACGAAGACTAACCTCTACCAAAGTCATAGAAAAGTCAAAGTATGGAGAAAGAAGCGATCTCCTCATGATCCTAAACATACAAGCTCATCTCTGAAGCATGGCGGAGGCTGTGTCATGGTTTGAGCCATACAAGCTCAAGCCATGACACATGCTTCGGGAACAGGCTCAGTCATTTTTTCTTGATGATGTAACTCATGATAGGAGTAGTAGAATGAATGTAGAATTTTACAGAAACATTGTCTGCCAGTTTACGGCGAAATGCATCCAAACTAATTGGGAGAGACTTTATTATGCAGCAAGAAAATGATCCAAAACACAGTGCCACCTCAACAAAGGACTTCACTGGGGGGAAAATTAGAATGTTTTGGACTGGCCAAGTCAGCCAGCAGATGTTAAACCAACTGAACATGCATTTTACCTCATGAAGAGAAGACTGAAGGAAGAAACCTCACAAAACAGACAACAACTAAAAGATCTTGAGGTAAAAGTCAGAAAAGGCATAACTAATGAGGAAACAAGAAATCTGGTGGAGTCTATGTGTCATAGGCTTGATCTAGTTATTGTGAGTAAGGCATGTGCAGGGATACTCTTAATGACATACACTGCACTACTGTGTTTCTGCTTATTTTTCCTGCAGGGTAGGTTACAAGCTCTCATTCCTCCTTGTGTTATATAATAGGTCACTCTGTTCTGTCAAGAAAGTGAGCCAAGGACTTTCTACTTGATGTTGCAACAAAACTGGTTTCTGCAGAGCTCAAACAGTTCTTTTAGAAACAAACCTTTACATCTGAGGCATGTGAGAGTTGGTGTGTGTCTAACTCACAGTTGCTGTAGCTATACACAGTATTAATGTGTCTGGAGCGCACTGAGATTACTAACCAGTTGTCCTTTCCTACAGCTGTCTTCTATCCATGAGGCCCAAAGAAGACAGTACCTTTCACAGCCACAGAGGGCACCAGAGAGCAAAAAGATAAGGTCTGTGAGGCATCTTCAGGTGATGGACAAAATAATACGAACAGTGCAATGACAGACAGAACTAATGCATTATGAACTTCACTTAAGAACATTTTTTAAAGTGTTTCACTGACTTAATTTTATTCTATTCTATTTTTCAATTTTTTGATTTATTACCAGGGGACCAAGTGATACTTTAGGGTGCCTTAAGTAAGAAACGACGTAGTCACATAACAAATGAGAAAACATTATTTATTGCTTAATAAATGAGTCACTAAAATCAGTTTAGAAGTCCCCTCCTTAACTGTGTATTAATTCGTGAGAAAGAATTAATACTATAAATAAATGTATGTATGTACCTTCGGCTGCTCCCTTGTGTTCTCCACCAAGGGGTCGCCACAGCGGATTAATCCACATTGGTAATTTGGCCTCCATGGTGAGAGGGGCTTGTGTCCCTACCTGGAATTGAACCAGGGACCAAATTCTTTAATTTTTTCAAGTATTTTTGAACATTTACTATTATTAAGATTTATTTAACCAAAGCTGTTTAGCAGACCTATAAGGCTGTACTTTTCTCTGTCATCTTCTGGTGCATAGAGGCAGGCAGACCAGCAGGGAGGCAGAGGCTGATTCTAAGAAAGGAAAAGAAGGAGAAGAAGATGGCAATGAAGACTGCGTGAAAGAAGGAGGAGTAGGTGGTGGTGGAAGAGTAACAGCGAGAAAAGAAGAAAAGAAATTAGAAAGGAAAAGCAGGTTACCCACACTAAAGCACAACTTCAAACACAATCCTTAACCAAAACTGAGCAATGTTGCTCTTTTGAAAACGAATTAATGTTGTTCTTAGTTGGGTGTGTTGGAATGTTGGTGTTTCAGTTTGCTTTGGCATTTGTCAGTGACTGATTATATTGTATTGGAAATACTACAGTTTCTATTTAGCTTTTCTACCCACGTGTCACAGATTGTATTATAATTATCATTATATTATTATATCATTACATAGTATAAAAATAATGTGTTACACTGATATCATGGTATAAAATGCTACATTTATAATCAAGTCTGGACTTAATGTTTCTTTATTTGTTTCTTTGGTTCAACAAGAAGATTAGTTGGAGAAATATTTAAGAGATGGGATTTTAAAACCTCTCTGGCTAAAGCCTCTTTGGGGGACACCAAAAAATCCTCTGTGTAAGAAAAGGGCTGAAATAGTATTACAGGCTTTGTGTGTAGTGCGGTCATGTGCTAGTGTGCCAGAAGCCTGCCGAGTTTCTTGTGTCACTGCAGTTTTTTTAAACACCTCCTACGACTTGTATTACGTATACAGTACCACATCACCACTCTCACTGTTTGTAGCTTCTCCACAGAGCAAGCAGTCACCCCCATCCCACCCACTGACAGCCTTTTTAAATGTGGGTGTATGAAAACTGTCAATATGAGATGGAGTAGTGAATAGAAAAAACATGCCAGAAGCACTGAAAGCACACACAGTTGTATTAATGAAGAGTGTGGGATAGGTTCAGTGCTTGTCAGCATGAAAACACTGAATTAAAACTGCATCATAAAGTGGACAACAAGGTGCTAACCAGCAGAATTTTATGCTTTTGTCCCTTTAGCTTATTTCATGTCAATTACTGTAGCTCACTGATTGTTAACCCTGTTCTAATTTTGAGACCACAAGGGCACAGGTAATGCTTCAGATCTACTTAACTGTCCTTGAACATGACACCAAATGCTCAGAAATTACATCATGTTAATCATAAAATGTTTTATTTTTAATGACAAATGTGGGGCTGATAGCATTTAGGAAAGTTTGTCCATTAGTGTGCTATTATTGTCTACTTTACTACTCAGTTTCCAAGTTTTGATTTAAGTCTTTTCTATGCTGAACAGTGTCAGGTCTAATTTAGATGTTGCAATATTTGTAGTACCTCACAAAGTGGATGATGTCACAGCATCTGTCATTAATTTATTGGTCATTCACTTGGTAAACCATGTCTGAAAAGTATTACTTCATAAATCTAAATCCTAATGCTGTAAATTCCACCTACAGGAGGAAATTGGTCATTGACTGGTATTTACTTTCAGATATGACTGAAATGGTTTACAATTCTAAATGTGCTGCCATGACAGCTTGTTTTTCTTAGATTAATGACTTTGTTTAAAGCTAACCAGTTCATATTGCTTTATGAAAGACTAAGCATATTTCCAGTGCACTACTATCTCCCTCATATCCTCTCTTTCTTCCCTCTCTATTTGATATATAAGCTTTTTTAGTACAACTCACTGCATCCTGCCCATGAATCATACAGCCACAGAGAAACTACCCAAATGTCTTCTACTGACAGGTGAAACAAAATGATGGATCACAGCAGTATCTGTCAAAACACCATGAATCAGAGTACTGCTCCTTTCCCATGCTAATTCCACTAGTTTAGAGACTTTTTTGCTGATACATTTGTTCACACACCCTTCTGTGCTGTGTGAAATTGTAAAGAAATTGTCATTACACAAAGATACAGTGATTAATCACAGCTTGTAAAAATAAGGCAGATTCAATGTTGGGGAACACTTCACTCGATGAGTACATCTGAGTGAGCCTCAACTTTCTTTATAATACTGTTGACTTCTCAGAGATGCATTTTCAGAAGTATGCTAAATTGTGTTTGAATGAAAAAGTGGATGTCATGTACATCACTGAGAAAGAGGCTTGGCATAAAAATGTGCTCTTATGATCATAAAACTGTCCATTTACATGATTATTTACAAATAAAATTAAACATGCCCACATAGACACTTTAGTAGCCTTAGTCACACATGCCAAAATCTTCAGTCTCTTTGCTGCAAGTCACTTGAATCTCAGGAAATTGCCTTGTCACACTTCAGGAGTTAGCTTCTTTGAGGAATTGCACTTACTTAATTAGTATGGATGCAATATTGCCCAGACTATTTTATTCTGATTTATTTTACCCAGTCTGTAGTTATTCGGTGACACTGGCAACACAAATTTAGATAGAAACAAAATATAGTTGAAATGCTTGATTGCTTATAAATATGATCTAAAACCGTACAGATCTGCATTCAAAACAGTTCCTCACATCCTGTCTGTTTTAACCTCAGAAGTGTTACTTTCCTTTTAATCCACTGCAAACCTAAAATTCATTCTCCTGTGGCTTTTGTTATTTGAAAACACAGATTTGATGGATCTGACTCTCACATTCTTTTCAAATATCTAGGACAGTCTAGGACTGTTTCTGACCTATGTCCTCCATCTTTCTTGCTCTTTCTTGTTTCTACAGGATTAATTTACACAGACCTCACCATGTCAGCCCTTCAGTTTGTGACGCATACTGAAACCCCAAAATAGAAAATCTGTGTAGGGGATTTTTTTGTCTCTCACTCTCACACATTAATGGATTCATGTGCATGTACAAGAAGGTCTGCCCAGGAAAGTAGTCCTAAATCACATACTGTATTTCAGCATTTAAATGACTATTTTTTTTTTTAGTTTTAGATTAGATCAGCTGGTTGACTTGCCACATTTAAAAACAAGCATTAAAAGCAGAGACATGCTTGCAATGTGGTCACATCAGCAAGATCTAGACCACACCAAGTATCATGTGTTTATATACCAGTTAAAGATACTTTATTTGAGAGAATTAAAAAATACATTACAAATCAAAAAGATTGTTGATTGAAGATGATCTTTGAACTGAGCTTTCACACATTGTGCAATTTGTTGAGAACAAAATGATGTAACAGCAGCCAGTAGACACCAAAATCATCAACCCTTTGAAGGCTGGATTCAAAATCATACCAAAAGTCAAAGTTAAAAATTAAAATCACAGGCTGATCTAACTTGTGTCATAACATGGCTCAGTAGTATATATAGCCCCCACGTGCCTGCATGTACTCCCAACAATGTCTGGGCATGTTCCTGATGAGATGGTGAATGTGTGCAGGGGGATCTCCTCCCAGACCTGCATCAGGGCATCAGTGATCTTCTTAGTTGATTTCAGGTCTAATGAACATGAGGGCCAGTCAATGGAATCAACGCCTTCATCATCTAGGAACTGCTTACACACTCTCACCACATGAGGCTGGGCACTGTCCAGGAGGAATCCAAGGCCCGTTGCACCAGCATAAGTCTGACTGTGCATCTGAGAAGTTCATTCCCATATATAATGGCAGCCAAAATACTGTTGCAAGTGGATCTCCTTGCGGTCTTATAAACATATGCCTCCCCAGACCATCACTGACCTACTGCCAAGTTGGTCATGCTGGATGATATTGCAGGCAATATAACATTCGCTATGGTGTCTCTAGACTCTTTCACATCAGACACATGTGCTCAGTGTGAATCTGTTTGCATCTGTGAAGAGAAGGGGGTGCCAATGAATCTGGCAGTTCTGGTGATCTATGGCGAATGCTAATTGAGCTGCATGGTGCTGGCCTGCAAGCATAATGTCCCACTGAAGGATGTCGGACCCTCATGCTACCCTCATAGAGTCTGTTTCTGACAGTTTGGTCAGAAAAATGCACACCAACTGGAGGTCATTTTATATGGCTCTGGCAGTCCTCCTCCTGGGGCAGCTGAACTACCTGTGCAACTTGAATGGGCTGCAGATACTGTGTCATGCTACCAGTAGTGACAAGGATGCCAGCAAGAAGCTAAACTTGAGAAAAATCCATCAGGAGGGATAAGGAGAGGGCATCGGTCTGCGGCCACCACCTGCAAAATCATTCCCTTTTGAGGGGTAGTCTTGTTGTTGTCTTTCCAGTGCACCTGTTTCCACTTTCTATTGCACTAAAGTAGGTTAAATGGATTCACAATGGTTTATGCTTCCTAACTGGACAGACTGATATCCCTGACTTTTGACTGACTTTGTGTTATACTGTGATGGTCTTTCCATATTTTTTTTCAGCAGTGCATTTAAAACCACCTTTCTGCAGGTCCTGCTGTGACTAAAACCACATTTTGTCATGATGATGTGCACCCAGATATACATGGACAGACTCACAAAATGAAAGCAACACCAGCGACACTGATGAGGCTGACACAGATACTGCAAACATAAATGCAGTTGATTTAAAATGACTGATTGGGCTGTGGCATGGTCAGTATGTAAAAGGTCTTCACCTGTTTAAACTGCTGTAAATGCAATGAAAGAGTGGCACTCATTTAAAAGACTGACTGCAGCTTTTACCATCACTGGCACAGATAAATGTTGGCTAACATACGCATATACTTATATGGTTCATTAGTGAATGGCGGAGAGGGACTGAGTGGTCTCTGGAGTCCATGATGTAGGTCAGTGGTCTTTATCGCTTCCTGCACTGAGAGACTATTTTGTACTTTAACCTCATATTTCATATATGAAGAAACAAAAGCACCTTCTGCATTTCCAACTCTCTGCCCCCATGTTATGTAAGAAATTCTGTGACTGAATATTATTTTAAGATCTCATAT
>VUQH01030751.1:5180-26407 GCA_015106775.1 Etroplus canarensis | reverse complement strand
ACACAATATATCTACCTTCCTTCTCTCCATCGTATCAGCCAGCTCTCTCCCTTTACCAGTCATAGTCCCTACATTTAAAGTCCCTACTCTCACCTTCACCCTCCTACCTTTCCTTCTCTCTCTCTCTGCCTCCTAACACGCTTTCCCCCTCTCCCCCTCCTTGGTCTTCGGCCAACAGTAGCACAGTTTCCACCGGCACCCTGTTGGCTAACGGCACCGGAGGCGGTCGCTGTTAACCCGGGCCGCGACCAATCCGGTATGGAAGTCGTGTTATGAATCCGCATATTTGATTTGGCAAAATCTTTATGCCGGATGCCCTTCCTGACGCAACCCTCACCATTTACCCGGGCTTGGGACCGGCACTAGGACTACACTGGCTTGTGGGCCCCTGTGGCTGGTTTAACAAACAATCCAGACACCTTGAAAAAAAATGCTGTTAAGAAAAAAAACAGCTCATGTATACTGAAAATCCTCACAAACAAGAAGGGGTTTTCCTAAGAAAAGAGACCAAGACAGGCCTCATGGGGTCTTGAAATAAATAGACTAGAAAAAAGAAATGTGTAATCAACTTCATTTTACTTGTTTCCTCAGAAATGCTGTGTTTGCATTGTTTCCATGGTGACCATGGTGTGCCATGGTGACTTATCGACACCCAGGGAGCTATTCGTCTCTATACAGGCTGTGTGAGAGGCAGAGCAGCTGGTACCTCAACCCCCACAACCAACCCCTAATGCAAATCTAAGGGAAACACTTTTGCTCTACATTATCAGCACAGTTCAGGTCTCACTGATTAAAGCTTGCCCTCAAAATACTTTTTTCTGCTGGGATAATTTTCTCTTTTCCAGTTAGGTGTCGTCGCTAATTTTCTGTTTGCATCTTTTGTAATAAATGCTTCAACAGTTCTCGCTGACTCGTATTATTTTCTATTTTGCAGTGCTGAGTTTAAATGAGTTCACACTTTCATGTTGAGAGCAAAAGCTGCTGAAATATGAGGATAATCTACCATTCCTTTTAATTGCACCAAGATGTATAAAAATTAGTTATCTTCTGCTCAAAACTGGGCTTATACGAAAGCCCTCTCTAGGCCAGTCTCAGGTACTCTAGAGCATCATTATGAAAGGAGGGACTTAATTTTGCATGACAGAAGAGATGTACTGAAAATCTCTGAAGACATAATAGCAAAAAGTAACCGATAGTGGGTGGCTGAAGCAACATGGTAGCCTTGTTTGCCTCACAGATATTGGTTGATGAAGCAGGAGTGATTGTGATTGGGCAAACAGATCGCCCTCTCATTTCCACCACCTCCTCTTTTCTCTAGTTTTAGGCTTTTTCTGTCTTTTTCCTATTTGAGCTTCTCTGTTAGGCCACCTTCATTTTCATAACCATAATTCCATCTTTCTCACTTCACTTTTTTTTCCTTGTGTCATCATGCTGTTGGTGTCTCTGTGGGAAGTGCTGCCAGCTGTTTGCTGTCTCCCTGCACCCCAGGAAGTGACAGAAGAAATTATTATATTGCGTGCTCTTCATTGCGTATGCAAGCCTCCCACATCTTTTGCTTAGCCACAGGAGTGGCTTATTGCTGACCACAGTAACTTTCCTTTGCTTCACATGCTTGAATACAACTTAAATTTTCAGCTTACATAAAAAGTTAATTGTAGCACTTTATTCTCATATTCAGTTATAAGAAGCTAAACCCTTACAGTTTCTGTCCATGGCTTTATAAATTACAGAAAGGGATGACCCAAAACTTAGCAGTGTGTAATATAATTTTTTTTAAAAATGAATTGCTGTACATGATTTGTTAATCCTGCTCTTCCTGTGTCATTCCCAAGCCATTCACGGAATCAATAAATCATTCAAACACATCACTAAATGTGTTTTCAACAGGACGGTTTAGTCAGGCAAAGTGACAAGAGGCACTGATACAGTCCTTTGGTTCCCAAGTGTGATTGTATTCAGCTTAGTGCCAATGAAGAAAATGACCCCCCTGGCTGGAGGGCACACAGGGACGAAAGCACACATAGACCGTGTGATCCATGTTGGTCAGCCAAACTATCAGCGCCTGTAGGTGCAGATGCATGCTTTCCACTGTCTGCAGCTGAACATTTAAAATAAGTCTGCATGATTCCTAGAAGTCTTCTTCTACTTCTTCTTTCAGCTGCTCCCGTTAGGGGTTGCCACAGTGAATCATCTGGTTATGAATCCGCATATTTGATTTGGCAAATTTTTTTACGCCGGATGCCCTTCCTGACGCAACCCTCACCATTTATCTGGGTTTGGGACTGCAACTAGGACTACACTGGCTTGTGGGCCCCTGTGGCTGGTTTCATTCATTTATTCATATTCACTGTTTGTAAATATCTGCTGTATTCTTAGATTATCTAAAATTATTTAAAGAGGGAGCTGAGCTCCAAGGCAAAGCTGTCGATTTACTGGTCAGTCTACGTTCCTACCTTCACCTGTGGTCATGAACTTTGGGTAATGGCCAAAAGAATGAGGCTGTGAATACAAGCGGCTGAAATGAGCTTTCTCTGTAGGGTTGCTAGACTCACCCTTGGAGAGAGTGTGAGGAACTCAGATATTCAGGAGAGGCTCAGAGTAGAGCTGCTGGAGAGATTGTCGTCTCCCAGCTGGCCTGGGAATGCCTTGGCGCTCCCAGGCCAGGAGTGATGAATGGACCTCAACGTCAGCAGTGTGGGACAAAAGCAGCCAACATCCAAAGGAGAGCTTTGGAATGTCCTTCAAGAAGCCTGGAGAACTTTTCCTGAAGACTGCCTAAAGAAACTACAAGAAAGCTTGTCTAAAAGAGTTCAGGCAGTGTTGAAGAATAAAGGTTGTCAGACCACATATTAACTTTCAAACTCATTAGAATTGTACAAACTCGTTTTTCCGTCATGAACTGTATTTTAATTTGCCTTAATAAATTTCATAAGTTTTTTTCATTTTATTCATAATAAGTTTCAATACATTGTAGCATCTATTTCCTATTTTCTGCAACATATAAAGAAATAAGGGGTGGCTCAAATTTTTGCACAGCACTGTAATATCTCCCCCAGTGCTGTAGGGCAGTGCATAGCATCATTGGATGAGCACATGAACAGTGGGGTAATCATAGACTGTATACTAAAGATGGACATAGCCATGAATAGATCAGTTTGAAGCATTACTGATTTGATCTTCACCAGGTTAGTTTTTTGGAGCCAGAAGTAATTGTGTGGAGTGACAAGCTTGCAACATTTGCTTCCATCATCATAACCTGCATGGGTGCAATGCAAAGATATGCATGCCAACTAATTAATGTTAAGCAAGAGACTACTAAAATATGAGAATTTCACTCACTAAAACGTAAGCACAATTTGGCTGTAACGCACAGAACTCCACATCATTTGTAAAATACGTAATTGCAGAAGACAGCAACAGCATAAACACTGCAGCAGAGGGGTCCAGTTTAGCATAGGTGAGCCCTAACATCATTATAAGCGGGTATACATAGATGTCAAAACCCATAATTTGTGCCAGGTTGTAAACATGACTTTTAATGCTGGAAAATTTAGTATTATTAAACAGGAGTCTGTGATGATTCACTTCTTTTTTGGAGTCAGCCTCTGGTGGCCACTGGAGGAACTGCAGTTTTTAGCTTCATTTTAAGCCCCTGAGGTTGCTGTCTGAATGCAACATACCTACACTGCAGCACTTTACTGAAGTAGTTCTGTTGTATTTTGATATTCTGAATGCAAATATCAATACTCAGTAACATGTACTTTAATATTTAAAAAACTTTTCAGATTTTACAATAAACCCTATGCTACACAGTGTATATTTAGTTTATATGTACATATATTTTTATATATATTTATTTTTCATATTTATGGAGTGTCTGTAACATAAGCAATTTCCCCCCCAGGGATTAATAAAGTATTCTGATTCTGATTCTGAAATCAAAGCCACTCAGCAGTAAATAAGTTACTAAAATCATCTCCAGCTAGAACCTTAAATTGATATACCAATAATGAATCAATAATTCTGATCAATTAATTGTTATTCAAATGCTTTAAGTATATTTTATTGCAAAAACATCATACTGTTAGAGTAATTGAGCAGTATTGTGACTTTTACTTAAGTAAAGGGTCTAAATACTTGTTTTGCCATGTTGCAAAATTTACTGCAAAGCAATTTTTAAACTGGTGTACCACCCAATACTGCTTTTCAAACATCAGGGCGCAGAGCTTCACATGGGCCTGAATATCATGGCTCTAACAACGGCTTGTTAAAAGACTTGCTTCAGAGGTGAGGCTAGTGCAACAGTAACTCAAATAACCACTCATTACAACCAAGGCATGCAGAAGAGCATGTCTGAAAGCACAGCACGTTAAACCTTGAAGCAGATGGGGCTACAGCAGCAGAAGACCACACTGGATGCCACTTCTGTCAACTAAGAACAGGAAATAGGGGCTACAACTCCCATGGTTTCACCAAAAGTGAATCACCATTAAGTGTCTTAAACCTGCATTCTTTCTAATGATCAGCAGAGGGCGACACTATGGGAGTCTACAGAAAAATGACACTTCGATTCCTTTTTTCTGTGACTTCAGTCATACTTTGCTGATGAGTTTATAGGTCCAATCGCTACTTGCAAGTCTTGTTATTTTTGTTAAAATCATCATAGATTGAACCATTTCTGTGTAGCTTTTTCTGCATGCTTGGGGTCGTTGTCTTGCTGGAAAATAAATCTTCTCCCAAGCCGTAGTTCTCTTGCAGACTGAGTCAGATTATCCTCCAGGATTTGGTGATATGTTTCTGCATTCATGTTCCACTCTACCTTTAAAGGCCTTCCAAGACCTGCTGCTGGGAAGCATCCCCAGAGCATGATGCTTCATAGTGGAGGTGGTGTGTTTGTGGTGATATGCAGTGTTTGGGGTTTTTTTGCCAAACATAGCGTCTAGACTGATGGCCAAAAAGCTCAATTTTTGTCTCATCAGAGCAAAGAACCTTTTTCCAATTGGCCTTGGAGTCTCCCACATGTCTTTTGGCTGAATTCCAGGAGTGATTTCATATGAGTTTTTTTTCAACAGTGACTTTCTCTTTGCCACTCTCCCATATAGCTTCGACTGGTGAAGAACCTGGGCAACAGTTGTTGTATGTACATCCTCTCTCATCTAAGCAACTGAAGCTTTTAACTCCTTCAGAGTGGTTGTAGGTGTCTTGGTGGCCTCCCTCACCAGTCTTCTTCTTGCCCGGTCACTCAGTTTGTGAGGACGTCTAGCTCTAGACAGATTCAGACAAGTGCCATACTCCTTTCGTTTCTTAATGATGGATTTGACTGAACTCTGTGGGATGTCCAGTGAGTTGGAAATCTTCTTGTAGCATCTCCTGACTTCTACTTTTCAATGATCTTTTCTCTGAGTCGCCTGAAGTGTTCTTTGGTCCTCATGTTGCAACTGTAGCAGGAATACTGACGAACCAGAGACTGGACCTCTCTGTTTTAATACTACAATCACTTGACACCCATCAACTGCACTCAGGTGATCTCCATTTCACTGACTGTGACACTGCTGGAATCATCTAGCTGGACCTCTGTTGAATTAGGTCAGTCCCTTTAAAGGGGGTGAATAATCATGGAAAAGTTTATTTTACCTTACATATTTTGAATTAATTGACAGTTTGTAAAACTCTCACTTTGATATGACAGACTTATTAAAGCAATAAAAGGATGAAACATCCAAGAGGGGTGACTACTTTTTACAGGCATTGCTACCATGATTGTAGACTCAACTATAACAATAATTTTAGTTGTATATCCCAAACAAAGTCTTATGCTCACCCACTTTTTTTTCTCTCTGTTGATGTAAAATTGGAGTATTTGATAAACTGGCCTTGGGATTAGAATAGAAAAGCAAAAGTAAATCTGTGTTAAAAAAGATGCCTGACCGCGGGTTACACACTGTCAACATGACTTCATCATGTCTGCCTTTGCCACTTGCAAAAGGTTGAATCCCCCCGGCTGGCTGTGCCGCATCAGTGCCACCACACACAAACACACACCCTTTCTCTCTCACCCCCACTCAGCCATGGCCTGTAGTTTATTTACGGTTTTAAAATACGAGTCTATAATTTTGAGAATTCATGAACAGGTATCGATTACTGGTGTCTCCCGGTGTGGCAACCCATTCATCTCAAAAGTCATGTGAGTGGAGGGCATTCTGAAACGTATGTTAAAAGAACAAATGGTTGAAAATGAAAATTCGCCATGAATCCAGATGGCTCGGATGAGAAATATCATAGCAGAGGAGTGAAGGCAAGGTCACAAAAAGTTTCCCTCGCGGGTGGACAGGTACAGCCATGCGATGTTAACATCTGACAGGACCTCAGTGTCAAAACACCGCAGGCACGAAGGCCTTTCTATCAGCGCCATCAAGGGCAGGGGTGCCTTCACTGCCCTTCAGCTGGGATTTGGGTCACACATTGAGACAGGAGCTGATGTTGCAAGTTCTCCCAGCTGTCTTGTTGCGGTTCAGTTCCAGTTTCTCACGCAGATTTGCAGTAACATGCTGAGGCGTTTTACTCACAGCAAATACAGTTATGTTTGCCTAATCCAAAATGAATGTAATTACAGGATCTGAGCAGCAATTTACTCTTTAAGTAAACCCAGTGTTAACAGTTTTCTAAACACTTTGGTGTTGCTGTACTAAATGCACTGTGTCTGTATTAATGAGAGGGAGTTATCAGCAGCAAATACACAAAACACAATCAAATATAAAACAAAAAAATAGTGCAAGTAGCAATGAAAAAAATGGAGCTGAACTGGAAAATATAACGTTCTCTAGGGGGCGCTGTATAAGTTTACCCAAATGGTTGAAGAGCCCAAGCTGCAACCTCCAGGGCAGAAAAAAAAAAGCAATGGCTACACGCAGAGGTTTACACGTGAAAGGTCCCCGATTGGCAACCAGGAAGCGACACAAGCCCACCCGTGCCCACTCACAAGTCAGTGTACTCCTCGTCCCAAGCCAGGAGGGTTGCGTCAGCGAGCGCATCTGGGGTTAAATCTGTGCCAAATCACACATGTGGCTTCATCCGTTGTGGTGAACCCTAAGGAACAAAAGAGAAAACAGTGGCTTTATGCTTCATCCTAGACCAGGCGTGTCAAACTCACGTTACATTGTGGTTCACATGCAGACCAGTTTGATCTTAAGTGGGCCAGACCAGTAAACAAATGTCTAATAACCTATAAAAATACACCACAATTGTTCCCAGTTCTTTCAGTGTAAAGAAGTTTAACAACACATTTAACACCTGCGATTTCTAAAGGAAATCAAATGCAATTTCACCAACCTATCTCAGTTTTGCTACACTGAAAAGAAATACTAGTGGAGTAAAGCTCTTTGGGCTTACATTTTAATAAATAAAAGCTGTATTCAACTTTAATAATTAAACATACCTTCAGCTTCTCCCTTGTATTTTCCCCAAGGGGTCGCCACAGCAGATTAATCCACATCTGTAATTTGGCAGAGGTTTTACAAAGGATGCCCTTTCTGGCTTGTGTCCCCACCTGGAATCAAACCACTGACCTTTCATTTGTGAGGCGATTGTGTTAACCACTACACTAAAGGATATATAACTTGAATAATAAATGTGTAACATTACAGGAAAAGCACTGGAAGCTCATTAACCCAAATTGGTTCTGTAATTATACAACAGATTTTTTAATGAATTAACAGATACTCTGTTTTTTTAGTTTTACTGTGTTTTTACCCACTGTTGAAAAAGAACATTTCTTAAGTAAATAGTGGAAGAACAGTACCTTTTCTGTTTGCTAACAATATAAAAGCTCCTTAGTTTCTGCTGTTTGATGGTTTATCTATTATTTACTCACTTTGGTGTAACAAGACAGGCCGTCCTTCTTTGCAATTTTCCCATTTTTCAAAAAGTGGGTAAGATCGGACTCCTTGGAGGGCCAGCTCTGGCCCCTGGGACTTATGTTTGACACTCGTGCCCTACACCATAGCCTACCTACTGCATAGTCTGACCCGCACAAAGCACACAGGTATGAATGCTATGTAGGCCACATCGTAGGCCCTACAAAGACTCACTGCAGAGACATAAATTAAGCTTGGCAACCAAAACCTGCAGTTCCTCTAATGTCCACTGGAGGCTGGCACCAAAAGTGTGTCAAAAGTACTTTCCTATGTTAAAACCCTTAACCTGATGCCCAGCCATCACTGGGCTTGACAAAGAATTGACTGAAAACAGAAAATATCCAGTAAGTGGTAGATCTTTAGGCAAAAAAAAAAAACCCTTGTAGAGGCCATCAACAAGTGATTCCTGACAGGAAGGCAACAGTAACTAAAACAACCACTCGACACAATCAAGGCATGCAGAAGAGCATCTCTGAACTGATACAGCAGCAGAAGACCACAGTGGGTGCTATTCCTGTCAGATATTGCAAGGAACTTAGGCTACAAGTACACAGGCTCACCAAAATTTGACAATCGATGTACCCTCCCTTGTATTTTCCCCAAGGGGTTGCCACAGTGCACTTTGGGCCCCCTTTGTACTAGTTAAGTATTGTTTAATAGCCATAGCCTGCCTAAATATTGTTGCTAACCACATCCACCCTTTTATGACCACAGTGTACCCATCTTCTACTCCCAGCAGCTGCTCCTATCATCTCAAACTGGTTTCCTAAACATGGCAAAGAGTTCACTTAAATGGCCCCCACAGCCACCAAAACTCAATCCAATAGAGCAGCCAACAAACTTGCAGCAACTACATGTCAATATGGACCAAAATCTCAGAGGAATGTTTCTGGCATCCTGATGAACCTCTGCCATGAAGAATTAAGGCAGTTCTGAAGGCAAGAGGGGTCCAAAGTGGTTGGTGGGTGCACAGTGCACAGTAATCCCAATGTTTAAAGCACTGGATTTTTACTGTTTGTGGCTATGGATTAATCAAGACCTAATGTAAATATAAATGAATTTTCTTTGCAGGAAAATGGTGCCAAGATTGAGCTTTAAATAATAAGGAATACAGCTTTATGCATGTTTTTAAGACTTCCTTAATAACATATAATTCTCAGTTTACCTGCATTCGACTTCTTTGCTTGAAACACTTAGGGTTAGGTTCCATTTTAGCCACATGGTAAACGAGCATTTCATGAACCAGAGTGTGTCAACTTTTAAATCAGTGCTCTTAAATGCGTTTTGGCCTTAAAATTCTGCTGTTGTAAGATATTATAAGATTCCCATCCCCTGTAGAGAAGTAGTTGTCACCCTAACCCTGAACAGACACGTATCAGTTTCATGCCATTTTTCCCTGATTAGACCCATTTTAAATTCTGTAGGCGCCTAATGCTGGACTGACTCATTTATCTCGACTTATGGCTTATGTGCGTGGCACAGCTGTTCACTGATTAGAAGCATGGCTCTGCTGTGGGGCAGTATATTCTCAGAAGCTGCGGAGCCCAGTGTGGACAGTGTGTCCTGCATGGCTCACCATAGCCACAGGGTTCAGTTCACTGTACTAATCCTGGGTAAAGGTCATTTCTGCAGTCATGTAGCAGAGTTGGCGATCACATTGTGCTCCGTGTGCCTTCATGCATGCTTATTTCAGGAGTTTTGCTCTGCTGTGATGCTTCATCCTTCCTTTCAGTTAGATGAAAATGTAAGTTTCCAGCTTTTCCAGGACACAGAGCCGAGCCTCAGTTTCATTTCCGACCCAGCCCCGCTCACCTTCAGACAAGAGCAGCCCAGTTGGAGCCATGTTCAGGGGAGTAAGAGCTGAGCTGAGCACAAGCTGGAATTGGTTGGTGGGGGTAAGCAGGGGCGGGGGCAGTGCAGGGCTTCAGCTAAGCCTCTGAAGATTTCGCCACATCGCCTTGAGCTTTAAAGCCTCTGTCGTGGATGGGAGGCCTGCGCTCCAATTCCAGGTGCTTAGCTCCGTCGACCCGCCTTTTTGAAGCATTTCAGGGTCTTTGGGGAAATTTTTGAGCTCGAGGAAGAAATCAATAAGTGCTTTTTATTTTCAGTGAGCAAAGGTTCTCTTTATTGAGTCCCTAAAAGCTTGCGGTCCTTGGAAACAACCGGTGAGTGGCATTAACAAAAGTCTAATTCCGAGGATGGGCCCCGCAAAGCAAACAGTGAGAAGAGCCCAGTGGCCTCAGAGGGAAAGAAACAAAAGAAGCGGTTGAGGCTTCTAAGACAAATCTGTATGCAATAGAGTAATGATTGCCCATGCACAGCAAGAATTTTAATTTGCTGGAGAATCTAAATCTAAATTCAAGGCCCGTGGCGCTCGATGTGAAACAAGACATCAAATATGTCCCTGCAGTCACAGGGAGCTTGGAGCTGAAGGTGTCGACAGCCGTTAGACATCTCTGGTCCACTTCCTGCATACATTAGCTGATTCCCCCCTCAACTGCCCCCCATGTCTGCTTTCTATACCTCCGCCCCCTCCTCTATGTCTGTGTTTGAAATGATCAAGGCAGTCAGTCACATGACGTCACCATGGCGAACCTGCCCTCAGCCATCTGATGTGACTTTGAAAGAGCCCCTCATAGTCTGAGTCAAATATTTGGTCATGCATTTAGCCACTCGTCATTAAATCTGACATGAGACTGGAAAAATTAAAAACAGCCCACGTCTTTGGTGCATTTAGCTCTCAGAATATTAGCCGCGTCATTTATTTATGATAAGTGCAAAATCCAGCATCTGTGCAAACAGACTGCACGGAGCCCAAGCAAGTAAAAACAGGCATTTTTAAAGCTGACACACTGGAAGGAGACAATTTAAACCTCCCAGAACTTTTCATTAATTTGTCTCAGCAGAAGAACAAATGTATCTACTTTAGAAAATCTCATTTCCATCAGGGGAATGAATAAATACATTTTCCCCATAATTTATTCCGCCTACATAAACAAAATTTGTGCAAATAAATATGCAATCATACGGCTCTTTAAGGCTGTGTATGTATGCATGGATTGAAGCAGTGATCTACAAGACTGAGATGTTTTCCTGTGTGTAAATACTGACAGTCATTGTCATTCTGGATAACATCTGTGCAAACTTTATACAATTTAAGCAGCTGGCTCCTTCTGTCAAGTCAGTGAAAACTAAATGGAGCATTTCCTGTTACAAGCAGAAATAAAACCCTTTTCAAACATACGCTACATGGACAGAAGTATTGGGCCACACCTCATTCAGGTGTTTCTTTCGGTCCCATTGCCACTTAAAATCAAGCGGTGAGCCATGAGTTCTTCCTTTACAAACATCTGTAAAAGAATGGGTTGTTCTAAAGAACTGTCTAGGGGGTACCATCTTCCCTCCTAGATATTCCATGACTGACTGTAAGTGGTGTTATTTCAAAGTGGAAGTGTTTAGCAACCACAGCAACACAGCCACAAAGTGGGAAACCATGTAAAGTTGTAGAGTGAGGGTTGCAGAGTGCGGCGGTGCAGAGTGCGTAAACGTCACCAATTCTCTGCTGAGCATTCCAAACTTCAGTTGGATTAACATCAGCACAAAAACTGTGGCAGGAGCTTCACAGCATGGGTTTCCATGGCTGAGCTGCTGCATGCGATCCTTACACCACCAAGCACAATGCCAAGGGTTGGACGGGTGGTGTAAAGTTGGGGCGGCAGTGGCTCAGTCTGTTGGGAGACTCAATTGAAAACTAGAAGGTTGCTGAGGGCCACCAGCTCAAGACCCGCACGTAACTGGAGGCCAATTCATGACCCACTAATTCAAGTCCCTGTTCTGGACCCATGTGTATGGAGGTAGACAGGAGGCTGGGAAAATGTCATCTTACCCCCTCCCGAGGACCACTGAGATGTCCCTGAGCAAGGCACTGAACTCCCACATTTGCTCTCCTTGGCACCTGTAATCAGCCACCTTCAATCATTACTCACCTCTTCACTGCATGTGTTTACTGGTTTCGCTGCATGTATGCATAACAACATAAGAACGTTTGTATTTGTGATTTGTAATTTCCGTATAAGGGATCAATAAAAGCATTTGTTCTTCTTCAAAGTGCATGGCCACTGGACTCTGGAGCAGTGGAAATGTTCTGTGAAGCAATGACTTTCACATCTCTATCTGGCAGTCCAGTGGACAAGTCTGGGTTTGGTGAATGTCAGGAGAACATTACCTGCCTGACTGCATTGTGCCAGCTGTAATGATTGGAAGAGGAGGGATAATGCTACAGGTTTGTTTTTGACCTGGGCTCCTTAGTTCTAGTGAAAGAAAATTTTTGTGGGAACAGTTTGGGGAAGAGCCTTTTGTCTTCCAGCATGTCTAAAGCGAGGTCTATAAAGGCATGGCTAGATGAGTTTAGTGTGGAAAAACTTGATTGGCCTGCACAGAACCCTGACCTCAGCCCCATCCAACGTCTTAATGCCCGTGGATTTAAAATGGGATGTCATAAAGCTTCCACGAGTATTATATAAATGGCTGAATACTTTTGTCCATATAATGTAACTCTGGTAAAGAAGTTGGGGCTGTGGTTCTCAAACAGTGGGGTGTGAAGCTGCTGCAAGTGGGGCACGGACAACGAAGTGAAAAATATGAAGCAAACCTAAGGTGAAAAGATGCAATTTATTTCAGAAAAAGAAACAAGCAGGAGTTTATTGATAGTATTATGCTGATGATATACATGTTTATTGATGTAATATTCAACATGAATTCCTTTTTTAGTGATTGATAAAACTGTGGGCTATGGGAAATGATTTTTTTTTTTTTTGTTTTTTTAAGTGCATACAAAAAAGTTTGAAAACCAGCAACTAAGGGAATGGTAGGCAGCGGACCAAACCATTGTGTGGTGTGTGAGAGGGAGTCCATTTCCAGTCATTTGTTTCCCATCAATAACTAGCAAAAGAGCTTTCAGTGCATATCAGTACTGTATGTTATCTGACACATTACACAGTTATTTTTACAAGGACACAATGAGAAGGACAAAGCTGTTTTTTCCCACTTTTTCCACACCTCTGTACGTTATTGTAACGTTATTATTCATGGAAAGAATGTTCATAATGTAACTGTCTTCAAAGAAATTAGGATAACTTTAGCTGTCAAATGTAAATGTTTTGAAGTATGACACATTCCTCTGTAACGTGGCTGAGGAAAATGGATAGTTGTAGATGAAGTACTCAAATGTTTTACTTATGTAAAAAGAAACAAAGGTAGAGCAAAGAAGACTGTAAAAGTACTGGTAACCTTTATTGAATAAAGGTCACAATGTGGTACAAGTGACACTGGAACTAATTTAATTATTGCTTGGCAGCTTATTAACATAATTAATTTACTGAGGTCATTTTGTATTAAAAATTTGCAAAGTTAAAAGCAACACTTGTAACTTGTGGCTCAGGAGATGGAGTGGGTTGTCCTCTAGCTGGAAGGTTGGTAGTTTGATCCCTGGCTGCTCCACTTTACATGCAAAGGGTCCTTGAGCGAGACACTGAACCCTTAACATGCACTTTACAGCACTTTATTCTGCACCTTTAAGTGTCGTTGGCTGTCATGCACACATTATAGGCCGGGGATCGAGCCACCGACCTTCAGGGCTGGACCCGCTCTGTCTCCTGAGCCACATGGCCTGCAGATTTCAGACTTAACTGCGCAGCGCAAACTCTTGGTTCTCTCTGACATCAGTTCATTCATCTTGCGTGTTCTCCAGATTTCTGCGCTCATCCGTCAATAAAATGAGGTTTTAATTTGAAGGTTGCGTCTTCTCTCTTCCGGCCTCATCCTTTCTAACTCTGACAGCTGGAAGCATCTGTCTGCGCGCACCCACCCATCCGGCCAGGACGCGCACCCTGTCCCCGCTCAGAGCCGCTGCCCAGAGGCAAGAGGACGCCGGTTCGATCAGCCGGAGCGAGTTTTACGCGCTTACTGAACTTCATCTCTTCTGTTTTTTTCTCCGTCCTCTGTCACGATTCCACCTCAGAGCCGCTCCTCGGGTCTTCTGTCGTCCATTGGTCCCCGGAGGAAGTGGTCCGTGGTCCTGCTGGTGACCGCCGTCGCGATGGTTTTGCTGGTTCTGGCCGTTGCTGTCCCGTTACTCCTGATCCGCACGTCTAAAACCACTGCTCACTACTACGAGATGATGGGCACCTGTCGGATGGTTTGCGACCCGTACAGCCCCAAACCGGGAGGCGCCACCGCCATGGAGGTGATCCAAAACGTGAACGGGGTCGCTCCGCAGCCTCCGATGGCGCAAGGAAGCCGCGGGGAGCCGGGGAGACCGGGTAAACCGGGACCAAGGGGCCCGCCGGGTGAACCGGGACCCCCTGGTCCGAGAGGACCACCAGGAGAGCGCGGCGACGGCAGAGTATCTTTCCCGGCGCTGACCAGGGCTGCAGGGGGTGACAACGGGGAGGCGGACGGGGTGAACTCCACTGCGAGCGGCTTCAGGATCGCTTTTTACGTCGGGCTGAAAAATCCGCACGAAGGATATGAAGTGTTGAAGTTTGACGACGTGATTACAAACTTGGGGAACCACTACGATCCAAGCACCGGGAAGTTCACCTGCCATGTGTCCGGGATCTATTTCTTCACCTATCATGTGCTGATGCGGGGAGGAGACGGGACCAGCATGTGGGCCGACCTGTGCAAGAACGGACAGGTAGGACGGCATAGAATGACAGATTACCGCCCAGTTTAAAAAACTGTGGTCAGTCATGATGGATTTAAACAAAAAATGAACCTTTTTGTGCCAAAAATGTGTAATTTACGCACGGAAAGCGCGCACTGTGGCGCAGAATTGGCCATTTTACCCCCTTTTGAACGGCTTGGGGCAACCGATTCAATCCTTTAATGACTTCATCCTAACACCAATGATACGGCTGGTCCTCTCCAGGCCTGTCTGCGCGCTCTGTTTGGCTGTGGCGCCCATGCGTAAAACCCGCTTGGATGAGACAGCTTCAGCTGGATGCAGGGTCAGGCAGAAAGCTCAGCATCATGATTTTAAGCACTGACAAGGGAATTCACTTTAAACTTAGGGCAACTTTTTATTTATTCTGTTTTACTTTACGGTCTTGTTAACCTAATGTCCCCCTTAATTTCCCACTTGGTGGTTTAAAATTAGGATCTGGCCATTTTATGCACCACTGCTGCTTCACTTTGCCTCTCAGGTATATGTGAACTTTCCTACTAAGTCCATCCCTGTGTTTTGTTACAGAGGGTCTCTATCTGTCTTACTCTCTCTTTTTTTTTTAAACCAGGTTCGAGCCAGTGCTATAGCTCAGGATGCAGACCAGAACTACGACTATGCCAGCAACAGTGCCGTGCTGCATTTGGACTCTGGAGACGAGGTCTACGTCAAACTCGACGGTGGCAAAGCTCACGGAGGAAACAACAACAAATACAGCACCTTTTCTGGCTTTATCTTATACCCCGACTAAACACACTGAAGCACATCCTTGGACAGTGACTGAAAATTGTTTCCAGTGAAGAATATAATCAAACATGTCTCTCTTCTTTTGAAGATAGGTGCCACGTTGACAGGCTTTATCTGCTACTGAAAAATCCTTTTGTATATTTATGTTCTCTTACGTTTACCTGGAGGCTGCTGTCGTCAGTGTGTATGTGATGTCTTAGTGCGAAGATGCAAATGTTAGAGCACCCCTGGGAGAAAACATTGCTGTCTGAATTGCCGCCTCAAGATTTAGGCTAACAACTGGCAGCTTGCAGGCTGAGAGGTCCTCGTGAAGCCCAGTGTGTATTAAAATTACATCCGATTTCTGAAAGCAGAGCAATGAAAGAAAAAATGTAAATTGAATGTCAGACAAACAGGTTTGAGAGTAAAAATTAGCCAGTAATGTTGGCCTCTGTGGGCTGTCAATAACAGCACTGAAAACATTCATGGCAAAATCAATTAATTCAATGAGTGCTGACCTTGGACAGAACAGGGAGAAGAAAATGAAGGACATTAATGTAGTCTTGTTGCGCTGCCTAGTTATATTTAACCTCCTTTGTTAGAGTATAAAACACTTCATGAAAGCTAGAGTTTGTAAGTTTGCAAGTAGTTAAAGGCAATCTACAGCTCCATATTTTATTCTTGCACAACTTTCATAACTGTTCTAGATATTATTTATCTAATCGTGGGCCATGAGGCAGTCCCTTAGTTCATATTCTGTCTGAAACAAGCCATTTGACCCCCTTTCCCACTCCCTGTAAGCCAACTTTCTTCTGATTGGCTGCCCCTCAGAAACACAAAATTTGAAACAGCAGGTGGGTGGAGCCTCTGTGCTCAAAAAGGCTGATTGGCTGCCCCTCAGAAACACAAAATTGGAAACAGCAAGTGGGTGGAGCTTCTGTTATTTAAAAAAAGTGATTGGTTGCCTCTCAGAAACACAAAATTTGAAATAGCAGGTGGGTGGAGCTTCTGTGCTCACAACCAGAGTTGTGTTCCTGAGATGACCATATTAGGGATATCCTCTCTGTATGACATCATACAGACCCAGGAGTGGAAAAAACTGACTGAAACAAAGCATTTACAGCAATCTGTAGCCTGAGAGTTTGGCTCACATTGAACACACTGACCTCTTTATTTGATTAATTTAGTAGTATTTAATATGAAGTTCCACCATTACAGCATTATCTATGTGACAGAAAATACAGAAACACATAATAGGTCTCCTTTAATGAAACAAGAGTCAATGCTACAGATAGCCAACAAATATGGAATTATTTCCCTTTTAGTGGCAAATTACCAATCTCCCTAGCTATCACTATTAGTTAGCCCCTCACTTTATTAAAATGTCTTATTGAGTGGAATAACACACAATCTCTAGGGGATGTCCAGCCCAGGCAAAATATGAAGCACTTCAGATAAAACAGTTTACCCCTAGCTTTGCTCTGGACATGAAAGCCTAACTGTGGGTAGTTTCTACAAGTTTCTAAAGTCGCATATTCCACCAAACCAGGCTTGTGGTATAATATTGAAACGTCTTAGCTACATTATTTAATTCAATTTTATTTTATTTCAACTTTGTTTCCCTTTTTTGTAAGGAGTAGAATGTTTTCATGTCCACCTTAAAACAAGAGTAGATTCCCAATATGCATGTTAAATCCATTTTTCACTCTGTTATCACATGACAAGTCATCCCCAAAGTTCAGTTTGAGGCTTTAGCAGTCATATCCCTGTGTGTGCACAGAAGAGGGAATATGATACTAAAAACGCAGCAAATTTTAGAGGGTATGTTTTGATCACTGTGGATTTTTTGTTTTGAGCACTGTGGATTTTTTTTTTTTAACATCACTGAAGCCTGTCACGGAAGGATCTCATTACAGCCATTAGGGACAGGAGGAAATATTAAAGCAACTTCATTGTTCCTATCGTTTTAAGACAGACTTGAAAAAGCATGTATTCATTCTTTAAACGGCCTCTTGAAACAGCTGAAAGAAACAGAAAACATTCTCTGTAACCAGCAAAACTGTGCCGCTTTTAGCAAACTCACAAAGTAATCAATCACCGCTCATGAAAGATGCTGAATCTTGTTCTGTTTTGGTCTCATTTACATCAATAAATCCTGTTTGACAAAAAGTTGAGTTTGTCTGAGTATCTCTGACCAAGAGCTGAGAATACCAGCATCTCAAAATGCATACGCAGCCGGGTGAGAGGCGCATGGAAATCTAAGGATAAAGGATGCAGACAAAATTTATGTTAAGCTGTTTCACAGAAACGTATAGGTGGAAGTGTCATCTATCTTCTCCAAGACTTTTGGTGCTTCCTGTTTAATTTATCACCGGAGCTCAGTGTTTCTGTCTGAAATCTGTCTGCATGTTTTCCTCCACACTGGCCTGAAAAACTGTTTCCCGTCTGGATGCGTTGCGTTGCACTGTAGCCTATAAAGCCGCCTCTTTACAGCGTGTCCCTCGGGTTCCAGGTGCCTCTCTGAATGTCCTTTGCTCTGCTGTGACTTGCAGACATTTTTAGTCGGTGAGCTTGGCCACAACAGTCCTGCTCTCTGGCGTTTTCCACTGCGAACCACTGAAGCCGAATTATTCATAAAGGTTATCATGAGCTCTTCGCATATTACTATTTTTTTATGTAATTTATTGAGCTGAAACAATCCAGTACTCTTAATGTCTGAGAACTTGGAATTGGCATTTTTTAAATTCGTTTTCAACATCCATCTTCTTAACTGCTTTTCCAAATAAGGTTTGTGGGTGCTGGACATTCACAGACTAAATAATGATTAGACAAATTTATTTGTTGCACGTTGCTTAGCTAAAATGATCACTTTTGTCATTTGCTTGCTTTTATTTTCACAGACCGCTGCGTGGGAACAGAAATAAATCCAAAAACCCAGACATGAATTAGTATTTTGGACTTCTCCTTCCCTCATCTCACAGTTAATATCATTTAATATGCTTTTTGTTAGAAGTTTGAAATAAGGGACCACCCCTCTCCAGGAGCTGTGAGTGGTGCATTGAGTTGAGCCTGACTATATCTAGCAGTACCTCTCAACCTCGTGCACTAGCTCAGGCTACTTCCCAACCAGACATTCCACGTCTCAAGAGCCAATTTCAGCAACTGTGGACTGGACCACCCAGCCTTTGACCGCCACCCAATCCACATTGCACCAGACTCCAACGGCCCCTTCTGGAGGAGCTGGGTCCACATGAGAGCTGTGTCATGTGGCCAGGGTGGGGCCCTGGTAACCTCAATCCAGGTGAGGTAACAGGTTCTGTATATCTTAGCGAATTGTAATTCATCTGGCCCTTCACTTGGGACCACTTTGCCTTGGGAAACCCTGCTAGGGGCAAACTGCCTCTGACAACACAGCTCCTGGGAACACTAAGACACAAAAAACGGTCCACCACAGTAAGGTGGAAATTCACAGAGGAAATTCCAAGTGGAGGAATCTGCCCCAAGTATCTCAGAGTCTTGTTAAAGAGTGAGGGAAAGAAGGTTCAGGAGACTGACAGATGGACTGCAGTAATGTGGCCGGTGTATTGGTCTATCCTGTTGAAGAGAGAGCTGAGAACTAAAGCGAAGCTGTCAGTTTACCAGCAGAGCTACATTCATACCCTCATCTATAGTCACAAGCTCTGGGTAGTGACCAAAAGAACATTACAGATATAAGTGGTGGAAATCATCTTCCTCCGATAGGTTTTTCTGGGATCTCCCTTAGAGATAGGGTGAGGAGCTTGGGACTCAGAGTAGACACATTGAAAGGAGCAAGTTGAGGTGGTTCTGAATAGCATGTGGCCTGGACACCTCCTTGGTTAAGTGTTTTGGCCTTGTCCAACCAGGAGGAGGCCACAGGGCAGACCCAGGACATGTTGGAAAGTTTATAAAACTCGGCTGGCTTGGGAATGCCTCTGTGTTCCTATTCCCTGGAGGTGGCCGGGAAAGGAGGCCTGCGCATCTGTGCCTTCTTGGACCTGGATAAATGGCAGAAGATGGATGGATGGATGGACGGCTGGATGGATTGTCTACACAATTTTTAGTTTTGGTATTACTTCTAATATGTAAGTAAGTGCTTACATATCCCAGGGAAGGGGGTTTGTTAACTCATGGCTAAACCAGACCGCAGTAATTGAGCCAGCTCAATCTCAAGGAAAAATGTGAAACAGTCACATTAAAGCAATATAAATTACATTTCCCACTGTGCATAATAATTTGCCTTTACCAACATTTGTGAAAGAATGGATCATTCTAAAGAGCTCACTGAATTCCAGTGTGTTGCTTTAACAGGATGTCACCATGGCAACAAGTTAAGGTGGTGAATTTCTCTCTTCCTAGATATTCCAAAATCAACTGTAGGTGGTATTATTGCAATGTGGAACTGTTTAGGATCTACAACGGCAGACCATGTAAAGTTACAGAGCAGGATCGGTAAGAGCGTGAAAGTTGCTGGCTCAGTGAGTGCTGCATTTCAAATCTCTTCTAGCATTAACATCGGTACAAAAACTGCACTGGGAGCTTCACTGCATGGGTCTCCATGGCCGAGCAGCTGCGTGCAAACCTTGCATCACCATCAAATCTCCAGGCGTCATACGGCATGGTGCGAAGCACACCGCCACTGGACTCTGGAGCAGTGGAAACGTGTTCTGTGGAGTGATGAATCACACTGCTCTATCCGGCAGTCTGATAGATGAGTATGGCTTTGGAGAATGCCAGGAGTACCGTTACCTGCCTGACTACTCTGTGCTGTTAAGTTTGGTGGAGGAGGGATGATGTTACAGGGTTGTTTCTCCGGGGTTGGCCTGTGGGTTAATCTTAATGCTTCAAAATCACTTTATGATGATGTAGTCTTTGTTACTCTGCCAATCAGGTAAAGTCACAAACTACCACAAAGTCACAAGCTGTGCCGACTTTGGTGGAATGGGAGGAAAACTCGCACACATAAAATAAATAATAGGGAGAGTCTTTGAGGGTTTTTGTTATGCTTTTGTGTCAGTTGTGAGCCTCAAAAGAAACCTGTCGCTTCAAAAGATGTTGGTGGACGCTTCCCCACTGAATCCCAGGTGAGAGCCAGCCAAACCAACTACTGAATTAACAATAATCCTAATGGATTAAAAGGAGGAACATGGGGGAAGAAACAGTAAACTTGCAGTTTCATGAGGGAGTTGGGAAGGTTGCATTCAAATAAAAAGTCCTTCACATGCTAAATGTTGCTCACGATTAGTAACCTGTCCTACACTGACCCTAACAAACATACTCTTTGTCCCACATTTACATGTAGCTTGCTGGCATCTGGTCACCCTAGTATGCGATAATCTCTATGGGGGACGCAGCTGTGGCGCAACCAGATCAAACCTGCATAATTACAAAAAAATAAAGTATACCTTTGGCTACTCTCTTGTATTCTCCTGAAGGGGTCACATTGGCAGACGCAGCCCCTCATGGAGAGAAGGCCTCGCGTCCCCACCTGGAATCGAAACAGGGACCTTTCGCTTCTAAGGCGAATGTGTAAACTGCTACACTAATTGTCCGAAAACTTATGGACCAAACTGTAGCTTCCAGGCTGACCTACAAAATCCTCCCAGCTGAGCTCTACTGAGAAAATCTCAGTGCGGCTACGTGTGTGACAAACAGGAAGAACCATCTAGAAGTCGCCGCCGATTCTGGAAGCTGGTGGCTTCATTTTTGATTAGCTTGTACCGAGATGTGCAAATGTTTTACCAGACTCAAATATTGCTGTAAGCCTCCATTAAGATGATGGCGGCTGTTGTGTGTGTATTTTCATTTTATTTTTTTTTTTTTTTTCCCCCCATCCCCTCTGGGGC
>VUQH01030744.1:3344-18906 GCA_015106775.1 Etroplus canarensis | reverse complement strand
GACCACTATATATATGGAGGATGGACTGGAAGCTGGAGAGGTGACAGTTCACCCCCTGAGCACTGCCGAGGTGCCCTTGAGCAAGGCACCAAACCCCCCACATTGCTCCCCTGGCGCCTTCCTCGCTCTGCCACCTCTCCCCGCATGTCTATGGAGTTCTGTTTGTGCATGTATGTGTAACTGCATGTGTGTGGTTCAGGACTGCATGTAGCTGTGTAACAATAACAGAGTGAAGGATCTGAAACTTCCCCATTGAGGGACTATTAAAGGATGTCTCTTTCTTTCTCTTATTCTCTAATGATGGCATTTATCTATAGGTGGCAGAGGGGCACACGCAAGCACTCATTTTATGAACATTACAATCCAGACCAACACTCTTAGGCATAACGAGCCTTGTCAATATGGAAAGTGCACATTAAACAACAAATATGATCTCGCCCTTGAGCACAGATTGAGTGAAGACCCATTAGGTGATCCTTGTGTGTGAGTTTGATTAATGAAGAAGGTGCGCTGGAGCTTTCCGACAAATCACACAACCCCCTCAAGGAATGCACTGTGATGGTCGTAATATCAGGATATCTCTGTTCAAGAGCGATCGCACATGTTTTAGTCACAGCCATATTTTCTCAGTTTACCCACAACGCCGAGTGTGAACAAAAGACTGGAAATTTGCTGAGGACGCTTGGCTTGCCGGAGTTTTTCGACTACAACCCCGATTACTCACTTAGAAGAAAGTGACTCATCGACCGCTATGAACATTCCTTGAGAGCGAGCAAGTGCAAGCAAATAAACAATGTCAGTATGCAACATGAGGTCCAGAGAGTGCGTGGGTCACCGATAAAATACAAGCTTCAACTGGGAGGCCACAGTTCCAGCAGAAGTCAGTGAAAATCTTTGGTATGAAAGCTGCCCTGACATTTCTTCTTTCGGATGTACCCACGCCTTTGTTGTCAACACAACCACAACAAGCCTAATCACATCATGGCCTTACAAGTTTGATATTACTCATTCTAAGGAAACAGTTTCCTGAGCAAACATAAACCTCCCTTTTTGTATTTTGCCAACGCAGGTGGCGCATTTATGTACCTCTACATACGTACATCTATTCAAGGGCTTCTCAACTGTGATAGCGTATGTATGAGCTTATAAGCTAAGCAGGTTGGGGTGTAGTGTTTATGTTGTTCGTGCTTGGCTCAGTCCAAGAAATATCTTTGAACAATAATGGAACATTCTCGAGGCGCATTTAAGAAAAGGTTACAATCAATTTCAAAGTTTGTTAGGACAACATTGGAGGAACAGATCAGAGGATCGGGTCAAGATTCAAAATAAAAGACCCCACACGGACGAAATGCTAAATTCTGTGTGACTGAAGCTGTCCCTGTGTATTGAAGGGTGACCTCAATGGGGTACAGAGTTAAAAATACGCTAGCCATCATAAGCTACACCTGACAAATGAGCGCTGCTGTGGCAAAACCCCTGGTAGCTGAGTGGTTAGGATGCCCACTGTATTGTTCACAAACGTAAAGTGAACTTTTTTTTTTTAACTGCTAATGAAACAAGCTTTTATTTTTAAGATAAAGATTTTTCAAAAACATTTAAAAAAAACCAAAACAAAACACTGGCTTACCAGTGGTTGCATCACCTCCTGGGCTGACAAGCACTCTCCATGGAGGCAGGTTCCATTGGGGCTGCAAGGGGTGCCATCAGCCCAGGGCAGGCTCCCGTTCTTTGTGGAGCACTGCATTGTCCCGACCTCCTGGCACCACAGCTGGCTGCAGATGTCGCTGTCTGAGGTGTTGGGGCAGTGGATGAACTCCTCTCCAAAAATCTGCTGGCACTGCTGGTCCAGGCTGTACTTGGTGCCTGGCAGTTCACTTGGTAGGGGCATGGTACTCTCTGGAACATCCAGCAAGCAGTCCCCTGTGGTTACAGTACAAAACAACTGTATGAGACTGATTATATTGTGGTTTATGGAGATTATGGGCTTTGCGGCACTGTGACAATCGTAAATGTGTTGCTCTTTGTGTGTGGTATGACAACAGTGGGAAAATATTCAGGGCAAGTTGTGTCCTGACTATAAAACTGAATAATTGAACTTTAACTAATGTAATGCACGTTTATAGGCAGCCTAGCGCTCTGATTCTGGACGTTTGACAGCTTATCTAATTCCAGTTTTTTTTCATTATTCCTTTAATGAGCTTTATTACATTCAATAAGTTTTTGTCAGGAGTTGCAAATGACATCTGTGGTTCGGAATGAACATTCTCAGCCACATGAGTTTTTGTTGGAGACATTTTCCAACTGATAAAGAACATATTTTGCTGACACCAGCTGTTGCTTTTGGCTGAGGGGGTGGAGAACAGGAAGAGGTCCATAGTATGACTCAGTGGAAAAGAAGGTTCACTGATAGGTCTAGCAAGGATACAAACAATACAAGATGCACAACACGAGACGGGGGGAGAGGGAGCAACAGGAGGTGAGGCAAAGCAACAGAAAGAGAGCAAAATGAGGAGAACAGGATGTGGAAACCTAGGGCAAGATAAACTGAGCGTCCAACCCATAATTTAAGGGGAGCTGCATGTTTAAGCAGGAGAGCCTCAGTTCATGAGAGGATGAGAGGAAGCGTATGTTTTTTACATCTCTGAATCGGCTCTAATAACAGAGTCTCAGCGTTGTGGCAGACAGCCACATTGGCAGAAGATATCTACATTAATTTTTGGCACTTTGGGTCAGCAACTGGCAATATTCCCTACCGTGCCCGTTGTCAAAGAATTCTGTGACATAGAGAGCGCTGCAGGGGGACCAAGGCGTGGTCTTGTTGAGGCTGACGAACAGAGGAGCCATCAGGTAGTTTCCTCCTAGGTCCCCAAAGAGCCTCTCGCATGTCTTGGAGTCGTCATGAGGCATACTCAACACATGACCTGCAGGAGTTGGGGGAAATGAAATGACAAGAATGTGACATTAGTAGATTTGCAGGGGCTCAAAAGAGCGGCTATGAGACTACATCTCGTCTGGTCTATTCTTGTCAACATTTAAGAAGCTTTTTCATGAATCTAACGCTCACTCCAGCCCACCCAAAGACAGCAAGTGCGACCTAACCGAGCTCGTGTGCAGCTGTGAATGAAGTTTGTAGGCCGCTGTCCTCAATAACCGAGCAGCTTCTCTTGGGATCGCACATCGTCCCGACATCGGCCACACCCAGTGTGTCGCAGCTCTTCTGACCGCAGATGTTCTGCAACGCAAACAAAAGAAAAAGCACTGAAAATGGAAGACTGAGACCAAGTTGAGGAGGATGTAACATCTGAAATGCTCATAAAAAATAAATGTGAATAACTTTAGTGGACAAGACTTTCAGGATGCTGGTAATATTTTCACAGCACTGAGTGTTCTGACCTTTGGGGTCTTTTAGCACACGAGGGCCTCAGAGTGGGAGTAGGTGGGTCCCATAGAACTGGCAGTTCACTCATCCCCCAGTGACAAATTGCTTTCAGCTACTTTTTAATAACCATAGTTTAATATACCCTGATATAAAAATTTAAAAAAACTGAAGTATTTTTTAATAACATCACCAGTTCCACTTTTTAAAAGCTATTTTTGATGGTATTACAGATATAGCTGTGACAATACATGTAAACAAAACAAAAAACCTACACACAATAAAAGGACTTAAATGAATTACCATGTAAAGCAGCCAGTCTTAAAGCTGACTTGGTCAGGTTTGAATTTACCCACTATTTCCAGCTTACTACATAGCATATTTGAAATTTAATGATAGGGGTGGCTGTGGCTCAGGAAGTAGAGCAAACTGTCTACCAGTTAGAAGGGCGTTGGCTCGATCCCCGGCTCCTCCCGCCCACACGCCAAAGCGTCCTCAGGCAAGAAACTGAATCCCTCATTGCTCCTGATGCATGCATGTGCGTGGTAGTTAAGAAGCATTTAAAAGGCATGGAATGAGTACTGTAGTAATGGGGAATAAGGCTTGTGATAAAAGTGCTTTGAGTTCTCAGAGTAGCAGTACCACTCCATTCATCATTTTAACGGTGTTGCTTTTAGTCGATTAAACTTTGTGTCATTTTTAGCTATCTGTTCTAACGGTTTATCCATTACTTTAACGAAATCTCATCACTGCTTGTTACATTCAGCTACTTCAACTAGTTATGTTGCATTTGATTGTCTAGTTCGATAGTTTCTGTTGTTTTCGGCTCACTTATTCCAGCTACACTGTTAATTTGTCCCTTTAAGCTGTCTAATGCACATTACTTACACTTACACTTTTTGCAAACTAGCTGAAACAATTTAAATTGCTTTTAGCTTATTTATTCCAGCTACACTGTTCATTTGTTACTTGCAGCTATCTGATACAATGGATTATTCATTACTTTAACTAACTCTTACATTTAGTTATTTCAGCTATTACATTGCTTTTGGCTAACAATTTCCACAGTTAGCTAACTAGCTTGTTTATTTTCCTTTTGTCTTACTCGTTCTTGGAACACTTCAGTCTGTTCAAACTGATTATTCATTAAACTAATCGTTTCAAATGTTTCATGTAGCTATTTCAACCCCTTATATTATTTTTTGAAAGTTTTTAGCTTATTTTGTGTATTTCAAAAGTTTGCTACGTTGTGAACAGATAACGGCGTTAAGCTGTTCATTACTTTTTAAAAAATCCTATATTGTAGTGGTTTACACATTTGCCTTACAAGCAAAAGGTCCCCGGTTCAATTCCAGGTGGGGACACGAGCCCCTCTGACCATGGAGAGTTGCGCCAGCAAGGGCATCCGGCGTAAAACCTCTGCCAAATTACCGATCTGACTTAATCTCCCCCTTGGGGAGAATACAAGGAAATGGCTGAAGGTATGTTTATTACTTTTGAATAATCTTTGCAAGTATTGACAATGAATTCATTATTTTAACTTGTTCAACTTTTGATTAGTTACTTTTAGCTTCTTGTTAAAAAGTTAATTTATAACGTTTTTTACAGTGAGCCTTTGGGGAGTGAAACTAGTCTTCTTACAGTAAAGGTAATGTTGCCTTGTTTGTCAAAAATCTATGCATTATGCTTGAGTAAAAGAAACTTGTTTAATTTTTAAAAATTGCCAAAACAAAATGAATTTATTCCCTTTTGTCCCTATTAATGAATTTAACACAGAGCTGGGTAAACCTCTTCAGGGGGTGTCAAAAATTCCTCTCTGAGATAAAAAGCCTGATTATTTTAACTGTTTAGACTGTTTACTCACTGACTAGTCTCCATGCACCCTCAGTAACACCCTGCGGTGCTACAGCCACCTCATCATGTGGATATATATTTTGGTGGTTAGTTGTAATATCCACCCTGTGCAGCGCAGTGAGTGCAGCTCTGGATAAAATTTGACCGCTAACACCGTCTACGAGCCAACAATGTAGCGCACTGAAGTCACGAGAGGCGTGCGGCATGCCAGCAGGAATCAGTGTGTACTGGTGGGAAGTGGTGCTGGCTAGTGGAACATAAGTGACATACCATAAGTCAGTGGAACAGCAGCGACATACCATTAAGAATCAACACATGCTACCGGAGTAAAAGCCACACTCAATCTGTTAGTTTTTTTTTATCCCAGCGCTGCTGCTAAAACAGCACTATTTTTTTCACTTTAAACTAAAACACACGCAACACAACGCATGTAAGGCTTTTCCTCAAGTTAGGAGACTGCATCATTAAAGAGTTAAAGGCACTATTCTGTCAAACAGTAGATATACTAAGTATTGGCCACTCTTAGTGGCTGTTACATAACCTTCGCCATCTATTTAAAAAATCAAAAACATGTTGCTCAGTATTTCCATCATTAAGAAAAGCAAATAAATATTCACACAGCTGTCACGATGTGGGAAATCTGACAGTGTGGTGCATCAGAAAGCTTTCTCTGTTCCTATGTAGGATGGAGACAGATGCATCCATGGCCTCGCCTCCTCCAGAAAAACCACAAGGCAGGACCTTTCCTTGATTCAAAAGACATCTGGACTTGGAACCGCAGTTTGAATGCAGCTCAGTGTGTGCGTTTGCGCACCTTATTCCACAACCGCAAAGATATCCTCTTTGCTGATTCACCAGATGTATGGGTCGGCAGTATTGCATTTGCACGTATAAAAATACACGCAGTGAGACCTCAAGAATGCATGAGAAAAATGTTTCCACTACATGCAGCGGAGTGTAAGCTTTGAGTTTCACAACAGCCGCTAGTACCAGCAGCCTTCTCTCATGACTGTGGGATGCATGGCACACATTTTCAACCCTGACCAGGCCGCGCACTAAAGCTCTGACCATTTTAAGTGGCTTCATCTTGTCAGGCCTGATTTGTGGCGGCGCTAAAGTTAGCTCATCCACGAGGAACCTTCCGTCCTCTATGTTTCAAAGCATATCTCCGCGGAAATGGAAAAACAAATACAAACCCGGGTTTGCGTGAATGATGGTTCCCCCAAACGAAAGCCGCCTCAACAAATCCAACACAAGACTGCACAGAGCCATATGTTCTCTCCATCATTTCCCAGATCCGGGGGTCAGATTTACATGCTAACGTCATTCGGTAGGCGGATAAATGCCGAGCCTGTCATCAAATCAAGCCGCAAACCAGGGCACTTAGCTATAAAAATTTAATAATAGAGAGGTTCCTCATCTAATGCATTGTCTGCTAACACCTTGTCAACATGCACATACCAGATGGAAGACGGCTGCCAAATACAGCAGAACAAGCCAATCGCAACTCAAACCCTGAGGACTTGTGAACTTATTTCCTGTCGAAGCATCCATAAAGAACAGTTTGTTTGCTCTGCGCTGACATTTCCCTCGCTTGGAAAAGATTACAACTATTCCATGTCTACAGTCTGGTTTCAGCATCCTTAATTCACCCAAAGAGCTGGAAAAGCTTGCCTTTCTGAGACCACACGGGGCTGTTAAAAACCACAAGATATGGCAGTAGCTGGTTTAAAGTGTGATGCTGTTTCAGCTGCGACTCCTCTGCACTTAACTGCAACTGACCCTAAATGCACCTGTGTTACTGTATGACATCTTGGGTTCAGATAATTGCCATGTGGTTGACTGAGCTGCCTGTGAAACCGCATTATGCTCCCACAGCTGGCCCGTGTCTCAATTCCACCAGGGATTATTCGGTGACTCATCTTTGCTGGGTTATTGCCTTCTGAATGGGAAACACAATCTGCCAGAATATGATGGGCGAGAGCGCTATCCATTCTAATAATACACTGTAAAGCACTCGCTCCGCTGCACGTGTTGTGTCATTCACTAAACCGCACTCTGAAGAAAAGCCTGACTATTTCCATCTATCACGATGACTGACACTTAAAACCTGCTGTGTGAGGATGTTTTGTGGTAATACTGAATTGCTCTGTTCTACATATTTTTTTTGCGCTTTTGCAAGCTGGGGAAGTGGTAGCCATATTACGACTTGAGTTCCAAAAAAGCTGGGATGCTGTGTAAAATGTAAATAAAAACCAAATGCAATGATTAGCAAATCTCGTGAACCAATATTTTGTTCACTAAAGAACACAGAAAACTGTTGAAAGTGAGACATTTTGCTAGTTTCTGAAAAATATTTGCTCATCTTGAATTTGATGGCAGCGGCACGACTCAAAAATTTGGGACAGGGCAACAAAAAGCTGGAAAAGTAAGTGGTACTAAAAAAGAAACAGCTGCAAGAATATGTTACAACTAATAAGGTTTATGGTCCACAGGCCAGTCATGTGACTGGGTATAAAAAGAGCACCTTAGAGAGGCAAAGTCTCTCAGAAGCAAAGGTGGACAGAGGTTCAGCAATCTGCCAGAAACTGCTTCTACAAATTGTGGCGCAATTTCAGCACAATGCTCTTCAAGATTCGGTGGTGCTGGAGACATTTTTGTGCATAAGGGAAGCGAAAACCAGTATTGGATGCTGGTGATCTTGGGGCCCTCGGGCAGTACTGCGTTGCAAACAGGCCTGATTCTGTCATGGAAATCACAGCATGGGCTCAGGAGCACAGTTCACTGTGCTTAAAGCTCTGGTTAAAGCTCTATCATGTAAAGAAGAAGCCATATGTGAACATGATCCTAAAATACTACTCTCTTCTCTGGGCCAAAGTTCATTTAAAATGGACAGAGGTTAAGTGCAAAACTGTTCTTTGGATGAATTAAAATTTGAAATTCTTTTTTGAAATTGTGGACACTGCATTCTTCAGACTAAAGAGAAGAGGGACCATCCAGCTTGTTATCAGCGCTCAGTTCAAAAGCCTGCATCACTGAGTATGGAGGTGTATTAGTGCCTGTGGTACTGGAAACTTGCACATCTGCAGCACATCAGTGCTAAAAGGTATATACAGGTTTTAGAGCAACATATGGTCCTATCCAGACCACGTCTTTTTCAGGGAAGGTCTTGCACATTTCAGTAAGACAGTGCTAATCTGCGTACTGCGACTATTACAATAGCATGGCTTGGTGGTACAAGAGTCCAGGTGCTGGACTGACCTGCCTGCAGTCAAGACCTTTCATCCAACTGTAAATATTTAATGCATCATAAAATACAACAAAGAAGACCCAGGACTGTTGAGCAACTGGAATCCTATATCAGACAAGAATCCTCAACATTCCTGTCCCAGAGGTCCAGCAGCTGGTCTCCTCCGTTCTCAGATGTTTCTGGACTGTAGTTAGAAGAAGAGGGGACGCTCCACAGTGAGAAACATGGGACTGTCCCAACTTCTTTGACATGTGTTGCTGCTATCAAATTCAAGATGAGCTTTTTAATGAAATAATAAAACATGTCACTTTTAACATTTGATATGTTTTCTATGTTTCTTTGTGGAAAAAAAAGCATAAAATATTAGTTTATGAGATGTGTAAATCACTGCATTTGGTTTTTATTTATATTTTACACCGTATTCTACTAACATACACAATTTCCCCACTGGGATTAATAAAGAATTCTGATTCTGACACTTAAATAGGGTGTGTTGTGTTTTTCCATTTTTTTTGGTCATACTGCCTGTCAACAAAAAATCTAATCAGCCAGTCCCATGGAAGCAACTCAGTGCATTTAGGCATGCGTTACTCCTGTCAGCTAAGACGTGTCCCCAGTAGCGTAGTGGTTTGCGCACTTGCGTCTGAAGCAAAAGGTCCCTGGTTTGATTCCAGGTGGGGACACAAGCCCCTCTCACCGTGGAGGGTTGCGTCAGGAAGGGCATCCGGCATAAAACCTCTGCCAAATTACCAATGTGAATTAATCTGCTGTGGTGACCCCTTGGAGGAGAATACAAGGGAGTAGCTGAAAGGTACATACTCCTGTGAGCTAAGAATGGGAAACTGAGGCTACAGTGCTTGCCAGAAACAGACAGACTTCCAGCAGAAGACTGGAAAAATGTTACCTAGTCTGATAAGTCTCAATTTGTCTTGCAGAATTTGGGGTGAACAACATGAAAGCGTGGATCCACTCTGCTTTGGGATATCTCTTTGGCCCTTAGCACTAACTGAGCATTGCTCACATCCCACAGGCAACCTGTGTATTGTTGCTGACGTACCATCTTTTGATAGCCGCGTCCAACAGGATAACGCATCACGTCGCAAAGCTCAAATCATCTCAAACTGGTTGAACATGACAGTGAGCTCACTGTACTCAAATGGCCTCTACAGTCACCAGCTCTCACTTTTCCAATAGAACACTTTTGGGATGTAGTGGTATAGGAGATTTGCATTATGGATGTGCATCCAACAAATCTGCAGCAACTGCGTGATGCTGTTGTGTCAATATGGACCAAAATCTCTGAGGAACCTTCCTGAATCTGTGCCAGGATGAATTAAGGCACTTTCTGAAGGGGTCCAACCCAGTACTAGCATGATGTATCTAATGAAGTGGCCAAATGGATGCTGACATTAAACATGACCAAAGTTTTAAATAATGAGGCCAGAGTACTGTGAGCTAAAATCTCAGGCTTCGGACAGCTCTAAACACTCCATTTCCAACGTTTTTTTTTCCACTCTTGGAACTTTATGACGTCAGTATGAGCAGATATTATTAATATGGTAATCTCTGATGTGGAATAGAACCCCAATCACCTGCTGTTCAGATCTTTTATTTATGAGTGGCAGTTAACAAAGACGAAGTTGGCTTAAAGAGAGGGGGAGGGGAGCTAGCATGGCTTGTTTCAAACAATAGATGAAGTGAGGGGCTGCACCAAGGTCCAGTGTACGATAACCAAGGATCAAATAAGAAGCAAAGCTACTCTACTAAAAGCCAAGAAAAGAATATGGAGTTGGAAATTAGCATAACAGATCCCCTTTAAAAGCATTACCATTTTCCTTCTGGCTCTATTTTGGTCTCCACTAACTCAAGAGAAGCTTACGCTAATTCTCAGCATTTCACTGATGAACAACAGCTGATACTTATTGAACTTCTGAACTTATTTCTTGCTTGCAGGTAGCATACACTCAATTAATGTGAACTCTTTTTTGCACATATGATGCCATGTAGTATTAGGGATAACTTCACATATCCATAATTTCCTAGGTTTCATTTATTGTCTCTTTCACAATGGATACTGGGTTCAACAAAAATATTTATTAGTGCAGCTTTAAATTATAGTTTCATCACCAAGCTACCAGCACTTCCTGTTGCTGAAACCTTTCAATAAAACTGATCATACTTCAGCTGCTGCTTCTAAAAATAAATTTGGTGTTCCTCAAGGATCAAGTTTTAGACCGTTGCTGTTTCGCAAAGACCTAACATTCTGAAGACTTCACAATAATTGTTAACTTTTTATGAAGCTGCTTCTAAAAATAGATTTGGTGTTCCTCGAGGATCAAGCTCTTTCATAATGACCTAACGATAACTGTTAACTTTTTTACGGAGGTTTTAATGCTGTATTCATCACTGTGTCCTTGTAGCGTAGTGGTTTACACATTCCCCTTGCAAGCAAAAGGTCCCTGGTTTGATGCCAGGTGGGGATACAAGCCACTCTCACCATGGAGGGTTGGATCAGGAAGGGCATCTGGTGTAAAATCTCTGCCAAATTACCAGTGTGAATTAATCAGCTGTTGTGACCCTTCAGGGAGAATACAAGGGAGCAGCCAAAAGTACATTTCAATGACATCTTCTTCACTGGATGACTCACTGGTCACTGGCACAGCCCAGCTGTCATCATGAGATCTTAGATTTTCACTCATATGATAAGAGAAAATCTGTCTTTATTCAAGGAAGATACTCTTCATGCCAGTGTTCCCTTTAACCATTTTTCAGCGGTCCATTGACACAAATCAGTGACTTCTGACCTTGTACAAGATGTGGTTGAAAGTTCCAAAAAAGGCTGGTAGTAATACTTTGTGTTAAGATATTATCCTCATAAAGGAAAAACTAAACCTCCATAATTAACTAATGGCAAGTATTATAAAACTTATATGTAGATGATGGTATGTTTTATTGCAAAGCCCTCAACGTCTGTAAATAAATGGATCAAATCGGCCCTCACCTCTCTTGTGAACAGTATAGCGGTGTCGTAGTGCTCTGGATGCCTCTGGCTCGGTGGATTGAAGAGCTGCTGCCAAGAGCAGAAGTTCCGCAGAGCCACTCCTCCGTTGCTGGAGATCTCCGGCCCCACTTCCTTGTCTTCTACCACCAACATCTTCACCACCACCACGTTCACAGAGTTCTTTATGCTGGGATGCTTGTAAAGCTGGGCGGCCATGGACATGAGAGTGAGAATGTAGTGCTGTAGAGAAGGATGGGACATTTCAAAAGGTTGCATAGGGGATGAATCGTTCAACAGGTATGGTCAAAGCCAGGCTGGTTGTTTCACATTAAATATACCAGTGATGGCGATAGGACTTTTTTCATATAACTTCTGGCAAGAGAGAAAAAAAATGTGTATTTCCCAAACGACAAAAATCTTTAGCTGCATTAGTGAAAGACTTGAGTCCAGTCTTGAATCTTAATTGGGTTGAGCTTCTTTTTAAGATTAGGATTAGTACTAAACTGAGGTTAAGTCAGGCCGTCATAAAAACAACAATCACATTTCGCATGTATCAATTTTAGCAATTCACTTTAAACTAGATTCTTTTTAGGCTGTTATGTATTGTAAAGTTATATAACCTCTTAACATTCACCAAGTCATCTGTGACCCGTCTAGGGTCAGGGTTTCATTTTAGCCACATGCTAAACATGCAGATTAGAAATGAGAACATGTTGCATTTCAAATGAAATCTCTCCTGAAAGATTTTCCATTTAAGCATTCCAAACAGGTGAGAATTCTATAACTTTGATGTCGGTGATGTAGCAGCTCATCTGGCTCACGAGTTTTCTTGTCATTGGTTGGCTGTATTTCGCAAACTAATGAGAATTAAAATCCCCTGAGAAGTCAAGGAGGCCCAAATAGTCATAACCAGGACAAATTAATCTCCACCAAATGAAAATGTTTGTGTTCAGGAGTATTACGACTACACGGTTTAGTAAACATAGCTATAAAAAGTATGAAAATATGTCGCAGCATTACCGTAGTACTGGTGTTAACATAATGATGATAGGAAGGCTTTCCTAATGTGGGAGTCAACCGATCATGACCAGTAAGATCATGATCATCACCATCTACCAGGAACACGTGTGGCAAAGCAATATTTCCAGCTATCACAGCACTATTACTGTAGCAGTGGATCTAAAACCATCAATCAGCTACCAACACGACAGGAACAAAGGCAGTGGAATGTTGTGAGTTAACCTTCACATTTTCCACTTGTCCCGCCAGGACCTGATGCTACGCCTGCACCATAGGACGAGTCCTTGACTGGCCTAGTTCAAGACATTAAAATATTTAAGACAAATAGATGGCAGAGGGACACACAAACACTCATTTTTATGAACATTACAATCCAGACCAGTACTCTCAGGAGGAGTAGAGATTGTTGTGACAATGGAAAAGTCCCCATAAAATGACACCTATGACCCTGACCTTGAGCACCCATTGGTTGGTCACTGTGCACAAGTTTCACGAAATCTGACCAAGGAGGAGTAGCGATTCTTGTGAACTGTGACGAGACAGGCGGCGGACGCCTCGCCGTGGCGCCAGCTCACCAGTCTGTCGGCTGGATGGAATAAAAGAGGTGGACGTCAACTGAACCAAAACTCTACCTCTACCCCTAATGCTAGCCGGATCGCCAACGACCTGGGCAATACCGTGTGCATTTCGTTTTTATTATACTGAGCCAGGCGTTTTACAGATGTGAAAAACAGCCCTCTGTGGGATGAGCGTCAAAGGGTTGCGAACATAAGCTTCTAAAATACCGGCCACTGCAATGCGTCTGTAACAACCTAGACGGACTTTAACACCCTTCAAAAGAAAAGAGAGAAACCTTTCTGAGTGCAGCAGTTACACAAAAATAAAAGCGGAAACACAGCAGCGGCAGGTGACATCAACAGGATACTCAGCGAGCGCCGGTTCAAGACGCCCCAGCCTAGCTTATGACTTTACCGTACCTGCAGGCAGATGAAACAGAAAGATGAAACTGTCCTCCAAAACACACCCGTGTGTATTGTGATTAGCAAATATTTGTCTCTAAAAAGGACAGAACTGGCCTTTAAAGGCATGGGGAGCTGTGTGCCAGTGCTGTTTCGTTCTGGATCGCGGTATGTACAGTCCTTAGTGTTATTGTGTACATCTGTTGACTTGTGATCTACTGCTGGAGAGGTACGCCTCAGCTTTTTTTCCTTTTCTTGCTTTTAAAGGCGTGACAGGAGCAGGCGATGATGCAATTGGACAAACCGACATGTATCTGGAATCCCTGTCACACAACTAGAAGCATTACTTGTCCCATGGCGAAACAGTGAGCGGGCGCGACGGCCAGGGGTTTCCACGGAGCCTTTGTGGCATTGTGCGAGCGGGAGGGACTTTGCCATGATGTGTACTCCCGCTGAAATCACTTTTTCTAGGGTGGGATGACATTCTCCCACACGGAAAGTGTTCCACATGCTGGCACACCCACGGAACCACATGTTGATTCCGCCTGGGGGCAACCAAATGAGCGAAACTGCCCGTGTTCACAGAAAGCCAGCGGATTAAGAATAACAGTAATAAAAATCATGTGCGATTCAGGATGGAAAATCCATTATAAGTGAAGTTTATCAGTCTAACCTTTCTCTTGACCTTGCGTCTGCTTTACTGAGTGTTTTTTGGGGGAATACTGCACAGAGTCTGGCAGCTGAGCTGGGAGTTAAACACAAACAGACTGGAATCTGGCTGGTGCGGCCTTTGGCAGAGTCCCGCTCTGCTTTGTTTGCTCGGTTAGAACCAGGGCTGATATTAAACATAAAAGCATGCAGATCACTTTAAATACTGGGACGTTTTGTTTTTTTTTCTTTCTTTTGCGCCGCAGCAGGGAAGGATCCATCTAGAATCCTGAGCAAAGACAGAATGGAAAAATGATTGCGAGCCCTGTGAATCTTCCTGATGATGCTGAGGCTTTGCTGCCAAATCGTGACCAAGTCCCGAGGAATGCGCTCCAGCATTTCTCGCATTTCTTTTGCCTGACCTCTTTCTTTCTCAGCCTGTGGAAAACAGGGATCGACCCCCCTACCTCTCCACCCCGAGGTCCCTCGTAGCCAGAACGTGTTTTATGTGTAGGCAGGGGTGGGTAGTGGGGGGACACGCTTCCCTGCCGTTACATTTTCGAGGCCCTGAGACCTGACTTAGGAGGGAGGCCATGGGGTGACGTCTACAGCACCCTGTTTATGGGAGAGTCTAAACTGGGGGACTAAAGGCGAGGTTCGTTTGGGCACCTACTGAGTGTGTGCGTGCAGGAAAGAATGAGTTCACGGCGTCTGACCTTTATTTCATCTCCATAGAAGTGGGTCATGGTCGAGTCTGCCACCACCAGCGTCTCTATGAACCGTGGCGCAGAGACAAAGCGTCTCCGGCGCGGCTCCCCCTGCGCGCCACCGTCGCCGTGCGTAAAGCTTCCCCCGCTGCGCTTCTCCGCCGCGCGTTCAAAGAGGAGGGGTCCGCCGCGGGTCTCGCCGAGCCTTCTCCGCGTGATGACGTGCTGCCGCTCCACGGAGTCCGACCCCGGGCCGCCGCGGAGCTTCGGCTCAATCAGGTACTCGCTGCCCTGCGTGATGAAGGAGCCGAAGATGCCGGAGCACAAACTGACAGCCACGAACGAGTTCTGGTCTCCTTCCACGCTCCCGGAGTAGAAGCAGCCCCTCAGGGCGCCCCCGCTCTCCGTCGTCCCGTTCACGAGCTCCCGGAGGACGGCCACCCGGCCACCCGGAGCGCCGACGCCTCCGGCTCTGACGCGCTGCACGGTGAAGGAGGGCGCGATGAAGCCGGTGTCCGGTACGAGGTTCAGGGTCAGCTCCCTGCCAAACGCGCCGAGCAGAAACCGGGGCTGCTCCTCGCTCCTCTTCCAGAAGCGCCCGCCGGTCCTTCCGTTTATCCGCACAGGTACAACATCCTCTGACTCCGGCGCGGAGGCAAGTGCCGCGGCGACCGCGCACACCAGCAGGCAGAGCCGACACTCAGCGGCGCGCATGTTCAGAGGCGGGGAGGGAGTGGGCGTGGGGGG
>VUQH01030738.1:5187-20018 GCA_015106775.1 Etroplus canarensis | reverse complement strand
TATATATATAAATATAAACTTCAATCATGAAAAAAAAAAATTTAAAAAAAAAAAAATATATATATATATATATTTTTTTTTTTTTAATATTTTTTTTTTTTTTTTTTTTATTTTTTATTTTTTTTTTTTTTTTTTTTTTTTTTTTTTTTTTTTTTTAATTTATTAAAAATTAAAAAAAAAAAAAAAAAAAAAAAAAAAAAAAGCAATTTATCCATTTCATCCATTGTAATTTGTGTTTCTGTAAAGTTCACCTGGCAGATAAAGGGAATAAAACGTGAATTCAGTCACTGTAGTGTTATTCACACACACTCTGGCTGACCTTTCTGAATAGCCGGGCTGTTCTGGAGGCTGGTGGCCTTGGAGGATGGCTTGGAGGAGTCGGCGTCGGATTCTTTGCTGGTGTCTATGGACACGATCACATCTTTCATCCCTGATGACTTCTCCTGGGAGGACAGCAACTCATCTGGCAGGAAATGAAATGAGATGACAGATGGAGGGGGGAGGTACAGGAAGTGCAGAGGTGTGAAACAAAGGGGGGGGGTGGGGGGGGAGACAAAAAAAAAAGAAATAATTATATGCCTGATGATTATTATTAACGATACGCGTCAGCAGTCTTCACACAGAATGAAGCCGTTCTCCACCTACTCTTTACTTCCGTGCAGTTGTTAGAACTCCAATTAATTTGTCAGTGGTGACGGTTATCCCTCCTGATCCTCGTGTGTTCCTGGTCTGTGTGACAGCCAACAGGCTCACGATTGTAATACGCACACTGCCTGACAATTTCAAAGCCAGAATTACTGTTCTTTTCTCCAGAATTCTTTAGTAATCCCAGGAGGGAAACTTCTTACACATTTCCTGCTGCTGACACTAGCCTATCTCAGGCTCCCTCCCTCACGTTACACCAAGGTCAAGTTTTTTTCTGGAAAATATAGATAAGGCTTCATTTTCCCACACATTTACTCACTGAGGCTGCCAACCTGCACGTCGTTCTTTCACCAGAAATGTCAAATGTTTGTTTCTGGCTTGTCAAATCTTTGGATTTGAAGCATTTCTTTGTCACGCATGACAGCGGCCTAAACATCCTCCCAGTCTGGACTTTTGGTCAGAGGAAACCAGAAGAGGTCGCCTCAGTCTGTGGAAACCATCAGGTGTTTTCAGAAGGTCAATCGCTGGCTGAAAACTGAACGAAAGAGGAAAAATTCCTCCTGCTGCTCGTCAATTTGGTTGCCTCTGTGATGGTTAAATATTTCAGTATTGATAAAACTGTCAGTGAATTTAATGAGGCTGTGTTTAAGTGTTCAGTGTTTATCACATCCCAGCTCCTTTGATACCTTGTCCTTGGATATGAGAGACATCCAGCCCCTCTTTCAGTCGCAGGATAACTGCACCGAACTGGAAGTCGAAGGCGTCACTTAGAGAAAAAGACACAAACAAAAAGTTCCCGTCAACAGCGGACAGACTGAAGCATTTTGTACTCGACTAAACAAAGACTGGAGTCACGAACACATGGAGCTTTAAACAAGCACACCACGGAGAGCAGGCTCGCTCCAGATCGTGTACGCAGCCACACACTCCATGGAAAGTAAAGCGCACATTTCTGAGCTTATTAGCTGTGATTTTAATATTGTGGGATTGAACCATCTCTGACCTTCATCTCTAATGCTATAATCCCCACATTACAACCAGGAACTCGCTCAGCCTCACATGACCGCTTTAAAGTTCAGCAGGGAAACATTTCCCATGGTCCCGTGTGTTAATCCCACTACATGAAGAACTTGTGGAGTCGGACTGGCTCTTACTGCACTGGATCTGTGGCAGTAAGACAGCACAGTTAGACTCCTCTAGTTAGATTTTATTTCCTTTCATTTTGGGTTCAGTTTAGGTTCCGATTAGTTTTTAAAGTTTGAAATTGTTTCTGTCATAACAAGGAGGACATTTGACAGGGGTCAGAATCAGAGCACAGCAGCGCGGAACGGCAGCCGTCTCTCAGTCGTGTCGACATCTCAAGTCTGAAAAACCAAACGCACCAAAAGCCTCCAGACAAAGTTCAAAGTTAAAGACATGACCTTCAGATTTACATTTTACTAGAGTTTTATTTGTCCAGTTTTCCATATTGATTTCATTTAACTACAAAAAAAATTTCACACCTAGTTTTAATTTTGCTTCATCTAATGATACACTGGACGACACGCAGGCTGCATGTGTAGGACTGCACGGCGCGTCACATGACGCACAATGCTGTGGGACAATGTGAGGACGTGTTGGAGGTGTTGCTGTGGTGAAGGTTAGGCTTATCATCTCCTGTGTCTCCATCCACCTTCTGCACAGCCTCTGTTTTACAATGAGTCTGTCCATCCTGACCAAAGCCTGCGCAGGTCCTCAGAGGTCTGCTGAGTCCAGCCCTTGTATTCTGGTCAGTTTGAGGATCCCTATGAGTTAACATGACTGCATCCAGTTAAATCGTGTGCTGAAAACACACACACACACACACCCCCAAACATTAGCAGGCTCGACTTTGTAAGAATGCTGTCAGGACTTTTAAATGTGAATGCTGATGGGTCAGATATGAAGCTGACGCATTCAGATGCTGTCGTAATAATGTGTTCAGGCAGGATTCATACATATGCAGGTTCATTTCAAAGCTCTCCACGCGTTTCCAAACTGATTTACGGTCCTGTTGCTTCGTTTTCCCCCATGCAAATCCTCTCGCAGTCAGACGTGTCATATTTGAGAAAGTGCGCAATAAATACTGAATGAAGACTTTCTTTTGATACTAACACACTGACAGATTTCTGTATGGCAGGGTGGAGGTCAGGAAATGCGCTGCTATTTAAGGAAGCTGAACACACATGCAGTGCTGATGGCAGGAATTTTCATTTCTCCTCTAAGTGCGGCTGCTGGTGACGCCGAAAGTTAAAGTCGTTTCTAAAGAGTTTTTATGACCGGCTAGGTTAGTTGTTCGGTGTTACCCGGTCTGCTGCTGCTGTTCGTGATGGAGACAGTCTGCAGAGGGCGGACTGTAACACACACACACTGCTTTGGTAAAGTGTGCACACACTGCATCTAAAGGTTTTGTGTGTGTGCGTGTTTGTTTGTGTGTGTGATGCAGGTCAGGCCCCGCCGTCCTCTGCTCTGTGGTTGGTCACAGAGCCAGACACCCCTTCAGGAACGACCTGCTGGGGGTAGCTTTGCTGGAGTGGTTGTCATAGCAACAACCAAACACTCACAGGGCAAGCTTCGATTAGCAGTTAGCGTGAGCCAAGCCAGCTGCCTTTTACCAACTCTGCTCATATTCAGCGGGCTGATTACTTACCACAGAGATCAGCTTCTTCCACAGTCTGCCTTGCTCCCTCCGTATATTGTCATACTGTGATTTCACAGCGGCAGCACTGCTAACTCACGTGAACTGACTGACGCCTGCGACGAGGCTCGAGCAGCTTAACTCTCTCCACTTCCCCCCCCCCACTTACTGGATCATAGTGATGTAGGTCTCAACGTTCATCATGTCACCGTCCCTCCAGTCGTTCTTGAAGCCCAGAACCAGGGTGTTTGGCTTGAGGCGGCCCAGGCCAGCAGCCTTCAGGGGGACAAGAACAGGAATCACAGATCACTCGTTTCTTCATAAATGTGGCTGAATGACCCCGACACAGCGAGGGGGGCAGTGAGCGTGTGCAGCGTTCAGCCCGTCACTTGTATAACTGGGCCAGTTTTACAGCAGATTAACATCATTCAATCTCAGGCTTTCACTTCCAGCTTTCGGATCCGAGATGGAAACACTGGCAGCATGGAGTACGACTCGGCTTCCTGCTGTGGTCACTTCTCGCCAGGAGAAATGACCACAGCAGGACACCACAAAGATGCCATGTGAAAGATAAGCGTGCTGAGATATTCCCATTTTTCTTCCCAGTACCTCGCTCCCCTGTTATCTATTATAACAATCACTTTGTCTCGCTGAAACATCTCCCAGCTGCACTGACCTCTGACTGGATACCAGTGAAGCACAGAATCCATTAAACAAATCTACTCATTTGCCTTTAGAGCGCTGAACACATCTGCACCAGGTTACAGCTGACCAACAGCTGCTCACCATTCTACACACAGTTAAAATCAAACAGTGATGGAGTACTGCCCACTTACGCCTTTAAAATCCATCAACATGTCTCTTTTCTCTAGTCTTATAAAGTTTTCTGTTTGTCATTTATCCAGATTTTGACAAATTTCAAACCCGTCTTCATTCACTTGACTGCAGTCATCTAACAGTGCATTAAACTTGACTCACAGCGTGTCTGCTTTAGGAGCCCACTTTTAAAGTCACAGTCCTCTGTATCTGTGTGTCGGTGCTGCTGACAGAGTCGCATCGCAGCCTCTGCGGGAGATGCTGTTCTCAGTAACTGTGTGTTCTTTTAAACTTGCAGTCCGGAGTGCAGCACACTCAGCAAAAAAATCTGACCCAGATGTTGTGTTTCCATCGCTTCAGGTCAAACGCTTGAGCTGAAAAATACCTGTCGGGACCGCGCGGTCATTTGTACCCCTTCCCACTGAAGACAAAAAGTCCGGCGTTAGTGGGTTTTTGTCCAGCGTGAAAGGGTGCTTAGCGCACTGTTGTTTGGGTGTTTGGCAACAATGAGGATTTGTGTTCTGAAGAGTGCAGCCTAACGAGCCCTTGGATGTGAAAATATCAAGTGTAATCATGCTGGGCCCACGTTCAATAAACTTTACAGCCTCGTACAAATGAATACCATACACTCAGCCAGGAAAAATTATTTCAAACATCGCTTTTTTAAGGATGTTTATGAACCATTGTTAAAATGTGGCATTAGAAGCATGTGGTGAAAAACAGCCCCACACACACAGTGAGCCATTACCTCTGGCAGCTGCAGTGCAAGCTTACATGGGGTTTGAACAATGCTTCCTGGGAGCGGAGCTCTGCACATTTAACAGTCAACACACGACACCGACAAGCTTTTTGCAGTTTTCATACCTGCAGCAGGTACTGGCAGCCCTGTCTCAGGTCCTCAGCAAACACCGGTGTGTAGAAGGCTTTGGTCTCGACCCTCAGCAGCCAGCGCTGGTACCGCCCCTGCTCTGCAGCAAGCTCTTTGAAGTTTGGCCTTCTGTAGCCCTATAGGGAGACACAGACACACACACACACGCGCTGATTCCAAATGGTTCTCAAACATGAATGGAGCTCTGGTTTACAGCCTTACAAGCGAAAGGTCCCTGGTTTGATTCCAGGTGGGGGACAAGCCCCTCTCACCGTGGAGGGTTGCATCAGGAAGGGCATCCAGCATAAAACCTCAGTCAAATTACCAATGTGGATTAATCTGCTGAGGGGACCCCTTGGGGAGAATACAAGGGAGCAGCCGAAGGTACATTACTGGATCTGAGAGTTTGGTCGTGTTAGAATTAAATAAAGTGCTCCCCTTCTGCCAGGAAACTGTAACGCCATCAGAAGGGAATGTTTACACCATTTAACTTGTGCTGAGCTCTCTTTCAGGCTTAATGGAAGCGATACAGATCAGGGGCCACTTGTAGAAGACAGCGTGTTCCACAGAGCCTTCATTCACACAGTTAAACCGGCCTTTCCATTGTAAAGAATTCATTTTCAGCAGGGGATTAGTAAGCGGCTTTTTACCCTGCGTATATGGAACAAACATCAACCGTGTCACTACTCTGGCTCTGGTTCAGCCATACCTGAAGTGACTCACAGGCTTACGCTGTATGAACCATGGCAGATAAGAGTCACACAGCTTCAAATAAATAATTTACTGAGCAAGAAGAGAAAACATCAGAAATGTGCTGACAGCATCAATAACGTCAGCCTACTGCAAATAATACTCAGCTCTACTCTAAATGCTGCACATGTGGTCCAGTTAGAAATGAGAAATACTGAGTAAAATGTCATTTATATGTATTGTTTGGCTGCTTCAGACTGTTAGAGATTTCTGTTCAGCTGTGTCCTTGCTGTGGTTCAGTGTTTACGTCACCACTTGATTTCTAATGGGACGATGATGCAAACGTCTCCCGGCCACCCATTAACACATTACTAAGGTGCGTCTAGGCCAAGATGGTCTTTCTGTTTTTTGAATAAAACTCTAAGTCAGGGGTGCCCAATACATCGATCGCAAAGGTAGCAAGGCATTATTTTTTTTAAAAAAAAAGCCTATCATCCGTCCTCACTTTTACATTTATCACTGGAATGGCAGCCAGTGTGACATTTGATCTTTTCTGACACACGGGGGTCACCATGCCAGCTGCTGCAGGTCTCTAGCAAGCTACCGAGCTGCCCAGTTAGCTGCCAATTTATTTCCACTAAACTTAAGAAAGGGTACAAAATGAGAGATGGAGCTGGACCAAGTAAGAATCCAAAAGCATACAGAATGGGAGGAGGACTTTTTTTTTTTCCACAAGGTAGACTTGCCTCATCTGCCAAGTCTACCATTGCTATTCCAAAGAAGGGAAATGCGGAGCGGCATTTTCAGACTTTTCATAGTGTTTCAAGTGTGCTTGAGGCTGGCTATCTGCAGCTACTGTCCGGACTATCCATCCCTGGTCGATTCCACTCAGTGCAAGTCATCAGAGTAAGGTAATGAAGAAAATGTACAGCGTTGTATCATGCAATATGCAGGTATGCAAGGTACACCTAAATATAAAGAATACTCAATATATTTATCAATAAATATATGTTTTGCTTTTTATAGCACTTACTTAGGCCTCTTCATCCCCTGTGGGACATAAGGCCGCGTTTTTATAGTAGGTAGATCATTTTGGACGGATCATTTTATAAGTAGCTCGCGAGCTGAAAAAGTGTGGGAACCCCTGCTCCGAATGCTCCATCACATTTGCGAGGACTAAAAAACAATGAGCGTAACACACGTTTTCTGGCATGTCCTGCTTCAAAAGTGGGGAAAAAAGTCCATCTGCAAACACCGTTTTATTTGTCCTTTAACACAAAAATATTTCAAATAAAGAAGTAAGTCATCTGAGTTATTCACACATCATATTTTCACTTTGTTGTTTGCGCCCCACCTACACTGGCTCCACACCCCACATCACTGGTGTAACCCAAACTGGAGGCCCACTGAGGATATCTAAACTCTCTTTTTAGTTTGCTTGACAGTCGATGGCATCAGCCTGCGTGGCTGAAACAGCCAGCTGAAGCACCTGTTGAATGCAGCTTAATCTGACTTTTAAATAGCCACCAAGACAGCTGGGGTCTCAGGACCACCGAGAGTTTTAAAAGACATCTGCTCACCATGCGAACATGACCACAGACCATCAGGCCTACATTCTTGGTGAAGCTGTGGACCAGATCCAGGAGGGCAGGACGAGAGTTGGGGTAACCAGTCATCACCAAGCACTGGGGTCTATAGGAGGACACAGGGAGAAAAAAAAAAAACACCTGCATCATTTTCTGCTGCATGTATGAATTAGTGAAGGGATGTCATCTTTAGGCATGATTACAGCATTATTAGGTTTTAAATGTGCAGCCACATCTTCATGTGACCCTCACACTGGCCTTAAGTCTTCTTAAGACACACACACACACACACACTCTACAGGAGCAGAGTAGCGAACATCAAAGCAAACATTTGAAGCACGATGGGATTTAATAGAGTGAATGAGAGGAGACAAGGAGGAGTTCAGAGGAATAAACGAGTCATTCTGAAGACACCATCAGCCGCTAAATCCCCTGCTTGGTTTGCTGCCATGGGAACAGTCCAAAGGCACACTGTCACTAATAAGTTCACAAAAATGCCGCTGACCCACATGCAAGCTTTCAGAGGCTGAGCACATGTAAGCAACATGAGGCCGGACATATGAAGAGCCAGATTATTTTGCTTCGTGGGTAGGCAATTTCAGCTTGGAGGATTGCCAATTTGTAGCAGGAAATCTGATGACCAATCATTAGTCATCTCCTTCATTTCCTCCTCCAAAAACTCAACTTCATCAGTGTGGTGGTAAAAATCCAAAACTGTTCTGTGCAACAATTACAGTGAGCAAGTTGCTTTGCTGCCACACGGGGCTGGGCGAACTCGCACACGAGCAGAGAATCAGTGATTTTCAGCGACTTGTAGCCATAACTGACAACACAAACTGAGGTAAACTAATCTGAACACTGAGGTAAGCAACTGAAGCAACTTTCCACGCGAGTGAAGAAAACTGTATCGACATGACAGTCGGTACCTGTCCAACCATCAGATACCAAGCAATGTGACACAAGAGCAAGCCACTGTACGTATGGACAGAGCCTGAGTGTCACATTACCACCAAGCATGGCTAGCAATGCTATTGTAGTGTCATAACTCAGACACCATCTACTCCTGCAGTGTGATGAGACTGTAACTACAGACACGTTTGTGTTTGGTACCTGAAGTTCTTGATGTGGTCCTCCACGCCACTGAGGTGCAGAGTGTGGGTCAGCGCCTGGTGGTAGGTCAAAGCCTGAGTCGATGAGCCCCAGTTCACATCTGGAGGGGAGGACACACGCAGGCAGAAACAAAGTGGAGTTAGCGAGTGTGTTTATGGGTCTAAAGGCCACCTGACCCATGTGGTGTTAACGTCAGTGAAAAGGCCTCGCGTGTGTGTGTAGCTGCATGTCAAACTGAGTGTACACACAGTTGTGCGTAGAACTGCATGGCCAGCTTTTGGTCTAAAGGGGTGAGACAACAGCTGAGTATCACGCAGCAGAGCGATTTATTCCATTCGTCCATCAGGGCTGTGAGGGTGCTGGAGCCTATCCCAGCTCGCAGTGGGTGGGAGGCAGCGTGCAGGTACCAATCACACTCACATTCACACCTACGCCCAATTTAAAATCGTCAATTGTCACAGCCAACGTACACTCGTTCAACTTCCACATTAGTCCAGAACCACGCTGCTTCTAGCTGCTGCCAGCTGTCCCACACTGCGAGGCTACTTTCCACCGCATTTTTTAGAACTTCCTATCACGGAGAGAGGCTCCGCCGTCTGTCAGGGCTGGAGCCTTGGTTAGCGAAGGGTGGAGTCAGAACATCTTTGAGCCGACTTTGAAGTTAGTGATGTTAGAAATTTTCATAGGAGCCACTGAAAATCTTGGGGTGGCACATCGAAGCCAAAATCCATGACTCAAATCCAGCTGTTGTAATAGTATGTTACATACATACGTGTAAAATGACCAGAAAAAGCTAAATAATTATGTTTAGACTAGGCTGGGCTGCAATGACCAATTAATCTATTAATTATTCCATTGACTGATTGAATAACTGGACGTACCGTCGGCTGCTCCCTTGTATTCTCCCCTAGGGGTCGCCACAGCGGATTAATCCGCATTGGTAATTTGGCAGAGGAACTGGACAAGAAATTTAAATTGTCTTTTTCATTCTCTGCTTCAACAGTTAAGGCATTAATGATTTTTTTTTTTTTAACACTGATTCGTTAAGCACTGAAGCTACTGAATCTGCTGTAAAAACTCTGAACTGTAACTAACAAATTGATGCACAAACTTTCACTCATTCTAGTGGTAGTGTAGTGGTTTAGCCTTACAAGTGAGAAGTCCCTGGTTCGATTCCAGGTGGGGACACAAGAACCTCTCATCATGGAGGATTGTGTCGGGAAGGGCATCCAGTGTAAAATCTCTGCCAAGGTACCAGCAGATTGAGAGCAGCTGAAGGTACATTTAAAATCAGCCAACCACATAATTTTAGCCTTTTGGAGAGAGAATGTGCCATACAGACCAGATCTGACGCTTTCTGGTGAGTAATTGGACTTTTAAGCTTACATTATTTTTAAACATTTAATTTAAACTGTACGTGAACAGTGGCCAGAGCATTTGAGGTGACTCAAGGGAGAGGAAACGTCAAATATTGCAAAATAGTTCATTGAAAAACATTAGGTTTCATTCCCGATTCATTGTAAAGGGTTGATATTATTTACATGTTAAAATATACTATGTACTATAAATGTTTTCATACGGAGAGCTGCAGAAACTGGCCACTGTGGGTTTTCCCATTGTTTGTTATATGAACTATTAATTCACTGAATGTACAGAAAATGCACTATGGTATACATTTCATTAGCATTATATGAGTTGTCATATTGTGACATGAAACGAGCAGGTTTTTAAACTGCGGGAGGAAGCTACTGTCCAAAGACTGGGTCTGAATCTGCCTGACAGCCAGCGGATTCAAACCCACAACCCTTCTTGCTGAGAAGCGACAATGTTAACACACGCATACACACTTTCTCGCTTAGGCAATTAATAAACAGACAAAGCTCTCTGGAAAAGCCAGAGAGGGGTCCAGGTCGAGGTTGTTCAAGTCTCAAAGAAAAGAAAACCTTAAAAAAAACCTTCTCTTATTCTACCTGTTTAGAATAAAAAATAAGAACACTATGGAGAGCTAATTAGTGGCTAGCACACACTGCCACTGGGAACTAATCAAAGATTTCTGATTTTAGTCAGTTTAACCGCTATCTCGGCCGATTATGTCAAAGTTGTTTTCCATTTATGGTATCCCACTTGCGCCATACCTTTCTCCATGTTCAACTTTTGGTTTCAAAATGTAAGTGGTTCAAAGTCAGGGTACTGTTTATATCTGGACATCGCTTACTTCATTCATTCTTTAATTAGCCTAAGGTAAAGTGCAGAGAACAGCAAAACCTCTCAAAATCTGATCCCTCTCTAGGAGCAGCACTCTGACAGTGGGAAAGACAAATTCCCATTTAACAGTGAGAGACCTCAGACAGAAGCAGGCTCAGGGAGGAGCCACTGGATGATATATTATTTCCTGGATAAACATCATAAAGATAATGGGACACTCAGATCGTTAGCAAAATATTTCAGAGCACATGTTCAGCACGTGAAATTTTCAGTTTAATTTACTGAGGGAATCTAATGTCTGCTGTGGTTTCTTTTGGTTTGTTTTTTATAGCAGTTACATAAAGTAAAGTAAACTCAAACGCGACCATAAGGGGAAGATGTGCTGTAATATGATGTCGTAATTATTGTTCAAAGCACTATGAAACAACTGTTTTTGTGAAGTGGTGCTATATAAATAAAACTGAATTTAACTGAATGGCAGCCAGTATATGATTGTGAAGGTATGGATGCCTGCACCAACATCTGGACTCTAAAAAGACAGGCGAAAAAAAAAACAAAACAAAAAAAAAAACAAAAAAAACAAGAAATGCAGGATTCTGGCAAAATTTGGTATGTTCTTTAACTCACCTGGCTTCTTATGGCTGACGTAGATGTATAGAGCCATAACGATGACATTGGTGAGGAGAGCAGCCGCCCAGTTGATGACAAACATCACCACACAGCACAGTACGGCCCCGGCGAGGGAAACCCACATGTTGTAGTATTTAAAGCTGGGACGCCAGCCTGCAGCGCCGACGAAAATCAGTCACAAAATGGCAAAGCACGTTCAAAACATCAAACACAACATACAAGGTGCAAACACAAAGTTCTACGACTGCTCCTGATGGATACGAACCTAATGCTGCATGGTCAAGTCCAAGCAACAGATGACTGCAGCAACTTCCAGCAGACAGGGTTCTGCATGAAAGAGCTTATGCCGCGTGGATTTTGAGAGTACTTTCAAATTTTCATCTTTGGGATTTACACCATGAAGCAAGAGAGGCAATGTGCCAAAATCTAAGAAGAGTTACTTCAACAGACCACAGCAACCAAAGCTTCACACCTTCACTGGTGAGTCCAAAGATCAGCAATCAGCAGAAGACCTGCAGTATTCAGAACCGAAGAACACTCTTCGAGTTAGGAGCTGGTCCGACATATGGGAGGAGATCCAGATCCAGACACTGAGTTCAGTGTCCTTGAACAATGTGAGAAGGAGGCACTTGCTGGATTTTTTTAAGATGCTCTTTGGGAGATATACGTATACACTAAAACATTAAATAACTCCAAGGCACTCTCCTTTCAGAGAAACAAAAAAACCTCGGGTTATCCTGTTTACTGGAGCAGTCACAGAACTTTCTGCTCTCACCTGATACAGTATGGGTAATATAGTGATCGCAGAATTAATAACTATGGTAAATGGCACTTCCTGTTAAGGCTATTTGCCAAACTCTTTAACTTGGACCAAATGAAATCAGACCTGCAATGTGACAGACTAAAGGTCAGGAGATGGTGTAGTCATCCTCCATGTAGAGAAACTTTGGATTATAAGAGTAAATGCTGCTGTTAAAAGAGCATGGATAAAGTCACAGTTGAGTTGGACGTATGCTTAGGTTAAACAATGGGAGTTAGCAGCCTGTTAGCCTGGAGACCAGCGGTTATACCAGATATTAGGGATCATATGATTTACTGGATTCCACAGAAACTAGACTAGTAGGATTTTAGTGATGGGACACAGTCAGGGTGCGTTTGGTTACACAATGACAGAGTCTAAAAAAAAAACCACAGGACATAAAGGGTACAGACAGGGTTGTTGTTCCTGGGCCTAAGCAGGTATTTTGGGGGTCCCAGAGAGAGTGGACTAACCAGCCCCAAAGAGGCCAGAACAACAAATGAGGTTCATTTGTGGTTCCAAAGGCAGTAAAACCCATTACTTCATTACAGTGTTTCTGTTACTGCTGGCCTCTAAATGAGTCATGTACCATTTAGGTCCGTGTAATTTTATGACCTGCTAGAGGAATTGGGAGCAGACAGTGAATCTGTACCTGCATTTCTGCTAGAGCTTTGGTATCGAGAGGGGAAAAAAACAGTACAAAAACTCAATATAAAAGATCAGCTACAAAGATCATTCAGTTTTTCATCAATTCATGCACCTTATGTCCTTTGTGTCACTTCACCAAAATGAGTAGGAAAAACATCTCTCACTTATCTATGGGTGTGTCTCGGAGCAGATAGTGTGCCGTTTGTCCAGTTTCTCAGATGTAGGCATGTCAGTGGAGGACGGCGGAACCTAATCTACTTCACTCTGGTCAAGTTACACATTAGACTTCACCAGCTATTCATCGTTCACAAAGAGAACGTTGGCAATGTTAAATTGCTGACATGAGCTTCACAGTTGGAGCACCTTTCATAAAAAAATGCAGCCCAAAGAGTTTTGCAAGGTAAGACCAGAGGTTGGTGTTCCAATTAGTGTGTTTACTCATCGCAACTCACAAATTTATATTGTGCTTTTCTCCTCTTACTGAAGACTCAAGGCGCTTAACACTACAAGTCACATTTTAACCATACGTTCACACAGAGCTTTAATCTACCTCACATCCACAGCCAATTTATAACCACCCAGTCATCTAACGTGCATGTCTCTGGACTGTGGGAGAAATTCATAATTAACAACCGTTATTTTGGCAGACGCTGCATCAAATTTCACCTGTGTGTGAATATGTATGAGTATAGGTTCACATATTGGATTAGAAAAAGCCGCCTTGCATGCTCATGATAAAATTGCTGGAAAATGCATATGAAAAGTTACAGTCTCTATGGAAATAATCAGCTGGGAGAGTCCCAGTATTATATTATTAAAAAAATAACCTGTAGGGGTTTTCAAAAACGGATTTTTATAGGCGGTCCATTTTTTGCCATCTCTACTGTGAAGGTTATTTTTAAGCAGTTTGCTCATCTATTTTTCCAAGTCTGGTTTACAGAACATTTATTCCTACAAACACAGATTGTTGTCTTATTTATGAAGTTATAAAAGAGGTCCAAAGATGTGACGGTTTCATCTAGATTTTAATTTGAATTTTTACAGAATTACCTGCAGTGTCTTGATTTAACTGTCACTGCTAACTAGAGCCCATTCCTACTTAGGTCCCTGTCACACCATAACGATTTACCAAGCTTATGCCAACACATCCAAATTCCTCTAGAATGCTGGCATATGCAGAATGTTAAATGGGCGTATATGTAACGTATCGCTAACATATATAGAACGTAACACCAACCAATGCTAGCGTATTGCCGGCATTCACAACTTGAAGCCCAATTATACCACTTAAACGCAGCACATACGCCATTATACGGCAGCTGTGTGTTAGAAACACGTTCAGCATGACTGAAACACGTCAAATACGTCTACAAATGTCAATATGCATCGGGGGCAAGCTTGATATATGTTCCACATGTGTTAAAAACATTTACTCATAGGTTATTAATACGTTTTGGGTACGCTAGACATCGTCTCGATGCATTTCAACCTATCAGTAATGTGAGTCAACGCATGCACAAAATACCTGCAACTTATGGTCAGCATATGCGGGACGTATGAGCCACACGCTGGCATACGCATACATAAATTTTGTGCATGCTCAAAATTTTCCAGCGGTCTCGCCATACTACGATGTATACCAGCGTACTTCGGCATGCTCTTAACTTATACAAAAAGTCAGCTTGCCATTTGTGACTAATGATTGCATAAAATGTGGATGACCTGACAGCTCATCAAAAGTGAACCCAAAACATCTCTATCATCCCTGCTGACTGGCTGCAGTATAGGTCCCAAGTCCCGCCCCCTCCATGTTAGTGAATGTGACAGTGAATGTCCTTCTGTGAGGCGACCCCTTGTTGCAGCCGTGAGATAATCACGACTAAAACGCACCGATTTTCTTTAGCCATAACAATTAGATGGTTTAACCTATGGTAGGAAGGACTTGTTGTGCTGTTGGTTGAAACATCCATTCACATGACCGACAAAGTAAAGAACATCTGATGAGGAATTATCTTTTTATAGTTCCCTGCTTGGAAGCAGAATCAGGAAGTCAGGTATCAGATGTTACATAAAGACGACAGCCGGTTTGGATATCTGCTGTAAGACATACGGACAGCAAGTCTTCCATCATCCCAAGATCGTTGAAAGTCGCTTTCATTCAGGGAGGATCAAATTAAA